>VZTO01002307.1:23693-85897 GCA_013400615.1 Syrrhaptes paradoxus
ATATTGTTAATAGTTAACAGTATTATTCCATTGGAATTGATCTGAATCTGGGTTAATCCAGTCAGTCTGAACCCAGTGGAACTCAGTTTGACTGTTCAGGACTTCCTGTTGTGAGATGAGGAAACAGCTATGTACCTTTTAAAACATTGCTCCTGTGAGAGAGCAGCATATACGTAAAAATTATCTCCTCAAGTAACTGAGGACTCTTTTTTAATTTAATCTTAATTGGAAAGAGAGAATAGCGAGGGGGGGTGTTTAGGTTTTTTTCTTTCTAATTTATTGTTTTCTGAGGTAAACATTTAAATTAATTGCAGTAAACACTCACGTCATGACTTCCCTGCTTTTTTGGGAGGCTTCCACTCTGCACGGTTAGTGGCTGCTGCTGTGCCTGCATCCCATCCCAGTGTTCAATCCTTGTCTTCCCAGGGTGTCAGCCTGGGCTCTTGCAGTTTGTGCCTTAAAGAGCCATACCAGAGCGCTCAGATGGGCATGATAGACCCGGGTTAGGCTTGGCTGGTGACAAAATCACAGATATGACAGTTTCTACAAGTCTTGTGCTTGTTCTAGGAGAACAGGCTGTTCTCTGAATTTAAGACTGTCAATTAAAGAGTTAACGGATATATTTTCTTTTTTTTTTTTTTACAAGAATCGTCTGTCAGAGTTTGTTTTTGGTTCTGTGTTATTTGGCTGTGCCCTTTTTATTCTGATGCTGCAAACCCAACAAACCTTTACCTCATGAAGGTCTTGCTTCTTTGCTGCTTTTATTTCCTAGTGCTAAGCAGGGCTCACTCCTGAGATGGCCAGGTTATTCAAGTGTATCACGGTATGCAGATGATCTGCTGGCCCTTGCTTCCTTTCTGTAATCCATTCCTACACCTGCTCAGTTTTAGTGTGGTCTTTTGGTCCCACTCCTAGGCAGGAGCAACTGCCTCTCTTTTCTACCCTAAAAAGGGCAGCTCTCTGGCTTGGTCTATTATCCTCAAAGCTCTTCTTTCATGAGCATCTTGGCATCTTTTACTGAAAGTGACTGTGTCTTCTAAGCAATAAAAAAATTACTATACCCCGAGTTAGCTAGCATTCAAAATATGCATACCTGGACAAAATAATAAAACTCTTATGCATTTCCTTGTTCCCCTTAATGAATGCTGAGAGACCTGTGGGTTTGGGTCAGATTCCTCCAAGATCTGCAGTTTCTGCCACGCTTCCTCCTGGGTTACCTTCCTCTGCCAGGATTCCCCCCTCCTTCTGCCCTCACACGCACCCCAGGGGGAGAGATGAAAGATTGCTTTATCTTGCATGCTTCAGGACTCGCAGAGGTTGTGAAAGCTTTCTGCCGGACGATCTCTTGGTCTAACTCTGGTGTGCCTTTTTGTCAGAGAGCATCCCAGCTCAGTGGGCAGCCTTGTGGGTATACCAGCCCCGGTTTTGTCCAGCCACAGGACTAACCGTTGCCTCTGTTGTGGGTTTCAGGTCATTGTGGATGCCCAAAAAACACCAGAAAGCATGTAAACTCCATACTTGCTGATGACACACACTGTATTTGATTAGTAGTAGAAGACAGAAATATTACTTAATGCAGCAGTTTTTCTAAATGCATTACTACGATAAAAATATTTTCATTTTTTTATTAACTTGGTGCTAGAGAATGTAACAGGAGGTGAAAGGGCAGAGGGAGAGCTCATGCAGGTTGTTAGTTACTTGTTTACAGCTTGTAAAGGAGAATTCTTAAAGTGTTTTTCTGTAATTTTGTACAAGTGCTATTCCTATCCAAACAGAACAAATTGAAGCTGAATGTTCCCATTGACATCAAATCCATGTGAGCAGGTAACACCTGGTCCTGTGGAAGGAAGGGAAGAGGAGTAGAGCTTCATGCCTGCATGTTGTCAAATGACAAAGCAAATCAAGAGGACTTTAAAAAAAAGCTTTTGGTTAAGTTTAGGTATATTCTGAAGAATATCTTGCTAGCTTATCTTCACAGTTCTCTAAGAGAGCCCTGTATGTGACAACGGAGGAAAAAAGAGAGTTTGAATGGGAAAGAGACACCGTGGTTTGGGGTTTTGCTCCAGAGGCCAGATAAGGTTGTGGTTGGTTTCTGGGGCTAAAGCCTTTCTGGTCGCTGCCTGCACAGGTGGTGCTGGCTGCAGCCCTCACTGGTGTGTGGCTGCACCATCCCGCAGTACCCTGGGGGACGTGGGTTTGTGTAAACACTCCCTAAAGTGATCCTCAGAGTGCTATGGATCAAGCTGGAATCCCAGCCTGTGGCTGAGGCTGGGAAAACTAAATGAGACTTGGAAAATATTAATTGATTCTGTGTTTAAATAGGCATTGTAAAGCATTCAGAAGTTGTGCTTTTGGAGCAGAAAGGTCAAACCTTTGATGTACTGGTGGTGGTTGGATTGCAGCTATATATGCTGTGATTCCCTCCCAGCTTCTTGCTTTTTCGTGCCTTTCTCCTGGAGGATGAGATATTAACATGTTGTTCAAAGGCCTTGAGATTTTACTTCTTTCAGTGTCTCTTTTTTTTTAGTGTTGACAATGTGGTAGTTATAACAGTGTGGCTAGAAGAGGTGGCGTCTGCTCATACCTGCAATGTTTGGGGCCAAGTGACTTTCTCTTTCTGAATGTCACGTGGAGCAGGAACTACCATGTCATTGTCATGGCTTTACCCGGATGTGTGGTACCGATGTGAAAGGAGAACCCATGTCCTCAGAGGACACATGAAGGTGAACATCCTGATGGACCCTTTTATGGTTGGTCTATATGAGCTTGTGACACAACAGAAATCTGATTATTTTCTTTTAGTGGAAGTCTCTGGTTGTACTTTAATCATAAAAGGCTATTTTAAATACAATTTTAATTGGACATCTATCACAAATACAAAAATTATTTGTGTTTTTTTTCCTTGAATGCCCGTCGGACATTGGTGCTGGGAGAAGTATAGGTTTCTTGGGCTACTTCTAGTCCCTGAGGTGGGGAAAAGTGTTTTGTTTTTTTTTTTTCCCTAGGCATTTTAAAGGTCCTGTTGATATTTTCTACCTTCTTTGAGTCACCTCAGTCACCTTCCTCATTCTCCCCTAACTGTGAAGAAAGACTGGTCAGTTGTCTGTTCTAGTTGTTTTGGTGGTCTATTAGATACTTCCTGGCATAGCAGAAAATATGAATTAGAACTAAAAAATAACAATTAGGAATTCAGTGCTGGTGTGCAAGAGATCCTCACCATTTTGAACTCTTTCTGGATCCTTTTGAGGTCAGTGATATATGCCCCACTAAGGGTAGTTGAAGCCCTTCCCATCTAGGCAGGGGAGCAACAGCTTTCAGCTGGAGTGAGGTTACATGTGATGGTTTGCAGAGAAGACAGTGGGGCGACTTAATGAGAAGGGCATTCAGAAAGTAACTTATTGCAAGTCTGATGTATTAAGAAATGAATAAAAGGAGGAATAAAATTGAAACATACCACATGGAGTATGGTTTGTGAAGTAATGAACGACAGCCAAGAACTTGCATGAAGATGTCCAGTGGAGGAGGTGGCACACAAGAAACCCAATCTGTTTTCCTATTTGGGGGTGATACAATTTAAGAAGCCCCTAATCTAATTACTGTTAGTTCTAGCTGTTCATTCATGCTTCTCTTGCAGCACTGAGGGTTTGTGCCATTGGACAGTAAGGAGGGAGGACGGATGGACTGAAAAAGAGTATCTGTTTCATAGGAGTTTTTTATTTGTGGGGTTTGGGGTTTGTTTGTTTTTTTTGTAAAAGGAGTTTGTTGGAGTATGCCAGGATATCACTGGCACAAATCAGAGGTAGGGGATCCAGACTGCTGAAGTTAGTACTGAAACCACAGGAAACGCTCATGGAACTACAACCTCAAAGGCAGGTACAAAATGCTTAGTAGAAGTTTTCACTGTCTTTGGTTTGTACTTGTTGAATCATGTCTATTTAGATTTAACTTTGTTAGCACCTACGACTATGGAGTCCTGAACCATGGTGAGCCCTTCAACTATTTTCCACAATTTTTTAAAAGACACATTCAAAATGACAGTATCTGCTTCTCAAACCTACAAGTAATTCTTCACTGATTTGCAACTTACCAGCAAAAAATGAAAGAGCAATGTTTCCAGTGAACTAGAAAGCAACGGAATTTTGCTTATTAATAAAGAAAACTTTAATCCAGTTGTTTCTTTCCCTGTAGAACATGAAGGTCTTGTAGACCAGACTGTCCCTTCATTTGCATCTGTGTCTTTCAAAAATATCTTTTATGCATAACATCCTTAACAGTTTACATGGGGAAATTTGGCACACTGGTAGAAATTTAAGTTCTCTACATAGGTGCAGATTAGACATGTCACTGTTCAATTTTCTTTCAGCATTTAATAGGTGAGACGTAAGAACAATTTACTGGTTTATATAGCATATGCATCTCTGAACTAAGAGTAAAATGTCAGTTAGAAAATGTTCATTTGTATGTATCTATTTTGAAGTAAAATGGCCCCTTCTTTAGGGAATATAGCCATAGTACAACTGTCCAAATACAGCCGGCACAGGTTAGGTCACATCCAGCTTGGGCCAGGCTAAATGACAGGTATAAATCAGTTTGTAGTTTGAACTTTGCTTTCTGTGTAGTTAACAAAGATTTCCTTTTAAAAGATGTCTCGGGGGGTGGAAATAATTCTGCCTGTTTCTGTTTTCTGTTGCTAGTATCACTGCATTTTGGGGCAGTAAGTGGACTAGTGTAGAGTCTGGGTCTTGTGCAGTCCTGTCATCCTTCTGCCTCCCCCTCCCCAAAAAAAAAGTCTGTTCAAAGAAAATGTCAAGATTGGGGGGGGGGGAGGTATGTATTGTTCTTGTGACAGTTTAAATATTACCTTTCTGTAGGATGAAAGTCACGGGAGCCTGCTTTCTCCTTACAAACTTTAAGCAGAGCTAGCCCTTCCTGAGATGATTTAGAGAAGTGAAGCACAGCTGGGTGTAGGAACTAACTGGATGCTGCCTGACATTTATTGCTGTACTGCAGTTCAGTGTCTTTTAGACGTATCTGAGTCGTTCCTCATGCTGTGAAAATACACCATGCTGTTGTGTATACCAAGAGTTCTTAAGTTCCTAATACACAGTGGTATTTTGACATTCAAAGACTTCTTAAAACTCGGAGGTTTGACATTGTGATAAGCTGATATTGAAGGACAAGCCTCTTCAAAATTTCTTCAAAAAAATCAAGGAAAAGGATAAAACCAGTTATGTTATGAGAGATTTATTTTCTTTCCCATTCTGTAGCACCTCCTGGGTCTGCAGCAGCAGGTAGCCTAACAGGCTACTTCTAAAGCTGCACTTACCTCAGTTGCTGATGGTAGTACACAGAGATGGACTGTTTTGGTAAGACAAGGCTCCATTGAAGTTACTGCTAATAAGCAAACTAGCTCTGTTCACTTCAGTCCCATTCAAAACACAGGAGAAGAATCTTTGCCAAACTTGAAAGGCTGAAACTATTACAGAGGATGAAAATTATTTATTTCAAGTGAGTTTAAAACATATTTTCAAAATAAACGCTGAAACACTTGACTGTTAACCACACGTGTTAATTGTATTCTCTGTAGGCATGAAATATAGAAAGTGTTCAGCTTTGTATTCCTTCATTTTATTAATGCAGGTTTGTTCTAGCTAGCGTTTAATATAAACAGTGCTTCTTAGGTACCACCTTAGATGCCAGATACAGCGTGTCTTCTCACTGTGAAGTGTTACTCCGTTGTAGCCTAATTTACTATAAGCAAAAGGGCTTGACTCTTCTGTTTCCCTAATGCTTTAAAAAAAAGACAAACCCTGAAACCTTGAAGTAGTGGTAGATGGGATTAATTTGACTATTTGGTTTTAAATTGTTGTACCTACCCTTCTTTAAACAGAAGCTTATACTAGTCCTTGCAGTAGTGCAATAGTTTTTTTTATATTTCTGTAGCAAGTTGTTTTCCTAGTTTAGTGTGTTTGAGTGCTCTGGTGCTGGCTTGATCATCTTTGTAAGCACAGCTCCATGATGTATTGAGTGATTCTTCTGCAAAGAGTCACTCTAGGGATGACATATGCTTGAGTTGGATTTTCACATGCTGCTACAGGTGATTCGATGTCCTACAGATATAAAATGTGGACATTCCTCAGCATGTAGTTTGTGGGGTTTGGGGCTTTATTTTTTTTTTTTAGTACCTTTGAGTACATACTCCTCCTGTACTTACACTGGTCCACGTGAAAACCAAACTGTTTGAGCCTAGCCTTGTTTGCGTGTGGTAGAGCTCTGCTCACCTTTTAGAGCTAGAAATGAAATTCAGGGAAGTTCCCTCCTATGAGTGAGTGTATTGCTGGTTGAGCTGTCTCTCTTCCATACCACAGACAGACTTGCCTCCAACCTGACCTGCCTGCACCTTGAGCTGATGCTGTGCAGGGCACCGTAGTAGTGATTTCTTGCTGGGGTCTTCTCTGCTGTGCTCTGGTCTGGGACACGCTGCTGCCGTCCTCACTTGGCTTTTCTCTCCCTTAATGTGTACCTAACCTCTTTTCTCTGCCTTGGTTTAGCTACATTGTTGAGAGAATGAAAGTAGTGCAATAGGGATTTTTGGAAATCAGTATAAGCCATTTCATTATGACTTCATATACCATTTCATTATGACTCTTCTAATCCTCTGGCTCCTGACTAAATTAATTCAGTTAAGAACCCTTATGGCTCCATCGCTGAGGCAGTAGTGACAGGATTGTGTTGATTTGGGGGGTCTTTCCTTTCTTTCTTAGTTTAAATACTGTGTTAAGGGAGTCTGTATGTTCTGGTACCACTATGCAGCAGTGAGATCTGCATCCAAATCTGAGGTGTTCCTACCATATTTAGCATATTTGGCAGATTCCCATAATGGAGCATGTTAAAGAATAAGCAGTCTAGGGAAAACAAAGTTGCCAGCCTTGAAGCAGTAATTCCTAGAAAGAGAGGCTGGTTACACCATTAAACCCGTTTTGCTCTGCATGGAGATACTAAGGAAGGAATTGGGCTGGTGGTCAGCTGCATTTGTATAGTCAACACTCATTCATTCAAGATTACTTGAGGCATACACAAACATGCTCAAGCTGGGTCCTTGCAGACTCTCAAGATCCAGCAGGGTTTATTAACTCAGGCTCAGTGCCAAGCAAATACAACTCTGCTGCTCCCAGATCAAGTAGGATGTGTTTTTTTGGCATGGAGTCGGAGCTGTTAAAGCCTGCCAAGCATGAAGGGTGCAGACCTGGGTCCAGTGCTGTTCTCAAATTCAAGAGCTCTGGAAATGCATTGCATGTGGCTCAGCCTGGAACTACCAGGGCTCATTAGTGCAACAGTAGTTTCAGCCCTGTTACCCTTGGGCTTGCTTCTTTGTTTGTGTTTTGGTCATCTTTTTAGGACTTTTTTTACAGGTGTGTGTTTTTGTTTTTGTGGGTTGTTTTTAAACTGTTAACTCTGAGTTCTGGGAAAATTTATTAGCTTGGTCAGCCCCAGGCTCAGCTAACACTTTCTGTGTATGCAGTGTGGCATATAAGGAGCTTCTTGGAAGCAGACTGCAGAGACACTGAGCTTGCTGAGCAGGAACCAACTCAAGGCTAGCACTGAATCAGTGCTGCTAGACTCTGATGACCCTAAACTGACTTTAATTTTTCTGTTCAGTGATTCCCAGCACGTTTTGCAGTGAAACAATATACAAATGTTTCTGTTGTGCCCCTTTCTCACAGCTTTCGTGGGCTATGATAGTGGAGTGCTGACCATTGCACACAAAGCATGGAGTTCTGGATGAGTGCTGCTAGTTAGGGCTCATGTTTTGGTTTCATGGAGTACATATCCATGGTACAGACACTGAGACTACGTTTAATAACTGCAGTTGTCGTAAGGGTAATTAGCTTTTCTGTTTGGATTTGAAAATACCTTCTGGAAAAACTGCAGTGTGCTTGGAGTAAGTCAAAATACTTTTAAGACTATATGCTTGATAGTCTGTGGATTGTTACAGTACTTGAAATTAAATTTCTCTCACAAAATTCACAAATGCTTGCTTACTTTTTCCAAGCAAAAAGTCATACAGCTCTTCTTGGTTTTTCCATATGCAGGTGCAGCTGGGACAAGCAGATATAAAATGCCCGATCACAGAGTGCAGCGAACACCTGGATGAAACAACTGTCCTCTATAACCTGCCCCATGACGACATCATCAAGTATAAATATTTCCTGGAACTCAGCCGCATTGACTCCAGCACCAAGCCATGTCCTCAGTGCAAGCGTTTTACAACCTTCCGGAGGAGAGGCCACATTCCTACCCCTGCCAAATTGGAGAACAAATACAAAGTGAGCATGCTTGTCAGGGCCATGGGTTAGATGGTACCACAGAAGTAGGACAGCATTTGGTGGGCAGTAAATGAGCTTTCTTGCATCACTGGGGTTGTGTGCAAGCTGTGATTAGGAATGTGAATCTGTAGTACATCATGGATTAACTACTTAATTGATTTCTAACAGTTGAAGCAGTTGAACTTCAGTCCTTATTTCTTTGGCAGGTGGTGTAATTTTATCCTGACACACAATTTAAAAAGTGTTTTCTCTCTGACATGCAAACAATATGGTCAGGATCAGAAGAGACTGGGGAAGGGAAGTTATCACTGTAACTGATAATTTTACACATACAACTCCAGCAAAGATAAGTTTTCGCCGAAACTCTGAACAAATGAATTCTGGGCATTTGTGGTGCTAGGCTATTTGTTTGCTCCTTCCTTAGGACTAGAGCTCTTGTCCAGTCCACTACTTGGTTTTGATTTATTTAGTCCCTTACAAGAGGTTATAAGTTACTCTAGCCTTATCACTCACAATACAGAAAACTTGAGAAACAGGAAAAACCTCCCTTTTACAGCATTTCTTTCAGTAGATTTCCTTATACTGTGATTTCAATCAAAGATAAAAAACAAGAGATTACAGTTAGAAGAAGCTTTGAGCTGCTGAAGGTCCATCTCAGTTCCAAAAGACAAAGGTTCTGTCTGCAGCATCATGCTCTTTGTGTTAGTTTTCCATCCGGTTATTAGATTTGTTGTGGTTAATTTAATGATTGAGCTGTCCTTTCCTGGACAAACCAGTTCTCCTCAGTAGGAGTTTAGATGGCTGGTTAGATAGCCCTAATTACACAGCATAAGATTCAGCCCAGTACGGAGATTAAGAGGTAGAAGGTTGTGTATCCAGTGGAATTGAAACCATGATAAAGTTAACTCTGAGTTATGAGCTACTTATGTATATCTGTGCAGTGCATGAATTACATGCCACAATGTCTGTTGGACTCAACTTTTTCAGATTTTTTTGGCATCTTACACGGAGGTAGAGAAATTCAAAACTACAGGTAAAATTCCTTCTGCCCACAGCCCTTTTCCTTCACCCGCCCGTTTAGCATTCCCTCAGGTGTAGACAGGATGTGCAGTCCAAAGCAGATCAGATGTTGTAATGCTCTGCAGCAGCCTCTCTTAAGGCACCAGAGGCTGTAACTGCCTCACTGATGTGGGTCACAGGTGGTGCAGCTGTTGTATCATGGGATGCAAACTCTGACTATTCCTCAAGGCACAGAAATGAGTTGTTCTGCCCACCAGTGCTCTTTTATGAGTTAAAATGCTATCGTTAAAATGTTCCCACCACTTCCCTATAAATCATAATCGGAAGGAATGGGAGACTGGGTGATCCATGAAATAGTGCAAGCCAGAAGCAGTTCCCTGGTCCTGTGGTGATGCATTATGTGTAACTCTGATCTGTAGAGTTCAAGGCTTCTCCTGGGAACAGACTCTGGCAAAATGTGTCCTTTGACCTGTGGCCAGGCATTGGCTGGAAGAATGTCTAGTTGATTCTGGTCAGAAATGTAATTCGGAAAGTGCTAGCAAACAGCATGGATGATCACAGATCCAGGGTTTCAACCTGCTCCCTGAACCTGTGTTGTTTTCTGCCATAGGTACAGTTTAAGTGAATTGTTTTAAGCTTGGCACAAGAAAGAGTTTTGCTGTAGGGATAAGATTTAAAAGGAAGACTATATGTGAGATTGTGTATATATATTTACATACACCCATAGCTGTGGACCATTATTATCTCAGTTTTCTTGGACTCTTGTGATTTTTTTGCATGGTAACTTGCCTGTGCCTTGAATTATAGGCTCTTTGGAGGTACAGACTCAGTTTCTTTTGCATATAGCGTAAGAGACGTCTGACTGGAGACTGGAAGACTCACATATTCACGTGCAAGCTGTATAAACAGCAGTTGCCCAGAGGAATTCTGCACAAGCACTGGAAGTGTTACCTTTAGAAGAACTGAGTCATGCATGGGGAAAGTTTACCTACAAGCCTACTAGTAGGATCACTGCACACAAGGGCTCAGTGCCAGTGTCCTCACTCTCCTATATACTGCGTCAGGAAAACACTGTAAAATCCAAGAGTACTTTTAAACAGATACTTTTGAAATGTTAATAATGACATTCCTAAAATTTGATACACTATTTAAAATTATAAATAAACTTAACCTCTAAATTTAAAGAAGTAGCAAAGTTATTGGATTACTTTTCCTTACTATAGCTGTTTTACATCAGCTAAGCTGTTCAAACCCCAGCAGTTTAGTTTTTCAGTTTTGAGATCAAAGTCTCAGTGTGCTAAGCCTAGAAAGTTAGCTGGTGCATGTATGTTGAGAGCAAAGGAGGGGAAGAAAAGGGAAACTTGCTGTCCAAACCTTCCTTCTCGCATTAGTGCCACTTAGGACAGCGCAGTACAGCAGTGTGACTATTTAGTTACCTATATCAAATATTTGTATCACAAATGGATCCACCTTTAAGTAATGAAAAACCACTGTGCCTTGTCTTATGACCTAAATTGGGAGTGTAAGACTTGGGTGTAGACAAGATCCTAGTAAACCTTTGGTCAAAGCTGGTATGTCAAAGTGCAAAGGAAATGGACAAAAATTGGAGAAATTGGTAGTTCTATTCCTATGCATGGAACAGATGCATATTTTACAAGAGAGTATGTCGGCTTGTTCTATTGAGGGATTTGGGGTTGTTTTTTTTATTTTTTTTGAAGGGCAGGGGTCCCCCCCTAGGCCTTGGATTTCACTGTTTTTTTTAATGTTAGCTCTTTGACCAGCCACCTGCCATGAAGAAGCCGTTCTTGATTCTTGGACTCTATTTCTGCCCTATCAACCTGTGAGGTTCGTAATGAAGTTTTCTTGTTCACTTCTGTCAAGAGATATACACATCACATAGAAGAAGGGCTTGAGTTCCTGGCTTTGGAAATGTAAATGTTTTTTCAGTGCAGTTGTTATATAAACTCTTTTGTTTGAGCTACTCAAGAGTTTCTGCAACTGGTTGCTCTAGAACTTGTAGGAATCTGTACCTGCAAAGATACTGTGATAGAGTGGAGCTATGTAGTTCATATCAATTGGTTCTTCCTTTTTGGATTACATTTTAACCTTGACTAGCAGATATCTTCATGGCTACATGTCCCTTCAATCTGCCTCGAGCCTGAACTGCTGCAGACATAGTGATTTTGCCATGCTCTTCCTCTTTGCTCTCAGCTGTTTATTCCTGACAGCTTACTTTTGCTTGTGTTGATGTTTTGGTGTCACACTGTGAGCTGGATCAAAGATCAGCTCCAGTGGGATACAGGATTTGTTTGGTTTGTTGTTGCTTATTCACAGCTGGTACAAGAGAGGGCATGGGTTGCTGATGAGGAGGAGACAACTGTTTTGTGGGAGCCCATATTTATTTTGGAATAAAGTGACTCTGTAGCTAGAGATTGTAAGTCATGTAATCGGTTAGTTGAACTGTTTTGACTATCCTGTTGTATAGCTAGCTTTCCACGAAACAGCAGAAAATCCCACTGAGCTTTTCACAGCTTCAGGCTCTCATAGTATTTTTAATGTGCAGTCAGTTATGCTATCATTATCTCACATTGAGCAGTGTTTTGTGTTGCTGTTACCTACCAATTTTGAAGGATCTTTTCCTGGGAGGTAAGGAAGATGATAGTTAGAATAGTTTGCAGTGAAGAGGCTAGCTAAGAAAATGGGTAATGTTAGCCTCAAAGGTCAGTGTTTCAGAAAGTTGAGAACCAAAAGGGTTAGTATGAGAAGTTGTGTGATCTTTTCTGTTTCAAGGGAGACTGACCTCCAGATGGTGTAGAAGTTTGTGTATATATATCCATCTTCTTAATTCAGGTTGACTGTAATTGTAGTACAATAAATGGAAAAATGTGTAAGGAAGAACATATTTGAAAAACACTACATTAACATTTTGGGCTTTTTTCAGGTATAGTTTGTGTGCTTTGCTGGACTATAATTTTACTGTTTTAAATTATATGTAGATAGCATGTTTGTGTCTTCACTGTGGTGATTACATGCACTAATACTGAAGGTTAAAACAAATCACATTTTACTTTTTTTTCTTTCAGAAAAGCAGAGAAAAAATGGAATGAGAATATGAAAGACTGCTGTAATTGCCCTTTTGTGTTCCTATTTCTTAAGCACACTGGTGTCACAGTACATCCAAGTTTGCATAGGTTTAGGGTTTTGTTTTGCAGCCACTAGTTCTGAGACAAATAAGGTTCATAAGTACTTAAAAGATACTTAATGTATGTTCAAATAGTATTGAACAACAGAGAAGTTAAGTGACCCATTCAGAACATGAGAAGTATTTACCATTTCAATTTGTGGAAGGTGCTGTCAGGGGTGGCAGGTAGAAGAGAAAACTAGGAACTCGAAGCGTGGTAATGAGGTAGACAGTTCCCACTATTTTACTTCAGTTAGTCAGGGCCATTCATGGTAACAAATGGTATTCTGAGTTCATGTGGTTATAGCCTCATCCTGTATTTCAGTACTTGCTAAATGATGTATTTGGAAACATGTCAGTGTGCATGTATAAGATTAAAAGTGGCTGCTATATTTCTTGCAATTGTATACATGCTATAATAGAAAGATAGAGCTTGCAATGAATTTTTGTCAAATTTTCACCCCAAAAAACCTCAAAACCAAACCCACAAAACTTGTGTTTTAAATTATGTTGACATTTTGTTTAAGAAAGAAACTTTAACTTGCAGATTATCAGATCTGTTTGTTTGGGTTTTTAACATTCATGTTCCATCTAAAATGTCTAAATACTGCAATTGATAAAAGCTTTAAGGTTGCAGAACACTTAATTGTGGCTACAAGCTTCATCTTTGGCTGAGATGAAAATACGAATACTGAGTAATACAATGCAATGCCTGCTATAATCTGTCTCCCCAGCAGTAGGTCATTGTGACATACATTATTGAAATATGTAAATTCAAAGCTTGGGCAGGGAGGGAAGCAGAAATGCGGGATAATGTATTTCCTTTGGTTTAGTGTCTGGGCTAGTAGACCAATAAATCAGAGAAAGGGCACCCATTATATTTGGTATTCCTTTTGGTTTTTACTTTATCTTGGCCTTAGACATTACTGTGTTTTCATGCAAAAACGAATAATGTTTGTAATCCACATATTGCAGCTTTCATGTGTTGTTTCCCTTCAAACAAGTTTCATTTGTTGTTCTTTCCTGGTTTTGTGCTGCCTACCTGTGTTTTCAGTAACTTATTTAATTGACAGGAAGCATGTGATAAGTGCAGTTTTCTTCTGTGTAAGGTATCTTACTGTGTGCCTTAGCAAAAATGTCACTTCATAGCTATAGAAAGCAGTAAGTCATACTTGCACTGGGTACAGGATATCAGAATTTCATCCGTTTTAATATTGCATTTTCTTCGAGTCTGCTTGATATGAAGGAAATGTATGTATGCTAACACTTCAATGCACATACAATTTTTTTTTTACAACAATAAGGACTAGAAGATGGTAGCTGACTAAAATGTTAATGTGTTGTAATAAGAAAATATGCCAACTTCTTGATACTGCTTCACTCCTTTGCACTTTAGTTTTGTGCTCAGGCAAGGGATTCTGGAGGGGGAAATGCTGTCTTATGAGTAGTGAGGAAATTATTAATTCTTTTGACTGTTAACTCCCATTCTTGCACTTGCTGATCTGTAGATGTGGATTGGTGTAAAAAAGTACGGTGAAGTAATGCATTGGGCAATACATCATATAGTCCACTGTTAAAATATTTGCTTAAACAGTGCTCCACAGGCAGAGGTACATCACTTCATACAAATGAAGCTATGACTGTCACATGCTGCTGCCCTGTAAAAGAAAAAAACATTTGTTCTCTACAGATGAAGTTAAAGACAACCACTGAAAAATGTGTCATCTAGGGTTATAAAAATGCCCAGCTTGAGCCATTGTGTCAATTAGGTTTTTAATGTGAAATATTAAAAGAAAAAACAACTGTTATCTCTGTGGGGAATAGCATTAAAGGTAGCATGCGGCTTCATTTCTTGGTCATGCATCTGAGATCAGATCAGCTTTGTATTAGCATGCTGGTAGTGACAGATGTAGGAATTACACATGTAAATAATAATTTTGGCTGTCCCCCAGCAAAATACTTAAGGGAGATCAGAGTGTCTACTTAGGTCTCTTAACTGAAGAGGAGGCAGTGTACCACCAGTCAGGGTGTCTGAGCAGAGGGCACAGTGACTGGTGGGAGTGAGGGCTTCAGAAATACATTTTGGGTACTTCACATGTGACTGCACCCTAGGATGTAGGTTCCTGAACAGCACCCGCATACCATGCATGGCCAGCACAGACACGGCTGTGGTTCAGTGGTGAACCAGATTTAGATGCAGATAAAACCAAAGAGCTTTTTTTTGGCTGGTTGAATTCCTCAGTCCTGTCCATGAGCTGGTACAAAGCCAGAGCAGTGCAAGGTGTGGGCTGCAACTGGAGGTGGTGGACAGGGCTTGGCAGTCACTTGAGAGGTGTGCCTTCCTGTTTCTCGGGCTGAGACATCTTGCTGCCAAACACGGCAGAAGTGAAGATGTTGCAGGAGCCGATATGCCTATGTTTAATGTGGATTCTGGTTCTTGCTTTCCTTAGTCACAATCCAGGTAGGAGGCCTGTCTTTCATCAGATAAGCACCTGCAATGTGCCTGTATTTATTACTTCATTTTTTTTCAAAAAAAAAAATATCCAGGCTCTGGAGGAAGACATGATGATGATGGTACCTGTTTGATCCAATGATTTAAAACACAGGGAGTGAGAAGAACAGATCCTTACTCAATTTAAGGAGCTTGGCTTGCATTTTTGGCCGTTAGGTGTGGTCTGTAACAAGTGGGCTGTTTGGCACAGCCACAGCTCGCCGTTAAACAATGAAGAGCAAAAGGAGGTACATGACTTCCAGGTGGCAATTGTGGCATTTGGTTGAGACCCTTGCACTTGGCCCCTTCTCCCAGGACCACTTCTAATTTAAGCTTCATAACCCATTCTTATCTCTGTAGAGCCCCTTCAGAAGACCAGGTACTCCCTGGTGATAGCCTTGGCAGTGAAATTTATAACTAGAAGACTGTAAACTGGCTGCTAATTTTTAGGTGATCTCACGCATGTATTGGAGGCAACTGAATAAGCTTCCTGGATTTTGTCTTTTGGCATTTGAGCCATGCGGTGAATTTTGGGCGGTAGTTCCTATGCTTGGACCAAGCTACTTATGCACTGTTTGATTGGGGCCTTTCCTGGCTTTTGCAATTAGTTTTGTATTCTCTCTCTTTTAAAAACGAAAAAGAACAAGTTAGCTTCCACAGCTTCTTGTGTTTTTAAAACTGACACTTCAAAATATGTTAGACTTTTGCTGCGCAGCTACTCTCTTAATTTAAGAGCAGTGGTTTTAAAACAGACTTTCCAGGTGGTTTGGTGCCCACCTTGCAAATGTGTGTTTTCTTATTTATACAGATCCAGTGTCCATCTTGCCAATTTGTCTGGTGTTTCAAGTGCCACTCTCCCTGGCATGAAGGCGTTAACTGCAAAGAATACAAGAAGGGAGACAAGCTTTTGCGTCACTGGGCCAATGAAATTGAACACGGGCAGAGGAATGCCCAGAAGTGTCCAAAATGCAAGGTGAGCTGCTCTCCCATGGTTTGCAGGTAGTGGCTTCAGTCCTTTTAAATATGCAAATATTTGTAGCTTCTGCTCAGCACTGGAAATGGAATACATGCTTGCTGTGTGTAGATTCTTGTCAATGACACATTGAGAAAAACAGGTCATATGTTTTACTTGCTGGTTCCTGCACTGGTTCTGTGGAATCTCTGCATGTAAAAGAAACATGACAATCATAAGAGGGGGGCTGTCAGGTTTTCCAAAGAGATTGGGTGAATTCAGTTTCTGAGTAAGGCAGAAGGTAGTCTATCAAGTTAAAGCCTCCCCCCCTTAGTTAAGATTTGGCAAAACCACAAGTTTTTTAGGATTAAATGTCAGTTCTTCACAGCCCTTTCTCAGGATGTAGTTTAATTTTCAACACTGAAGTGCAGTCCCCCACCATAAAAACATAATTAATCACTTTTGGGGTAGGAAATATTTCCTGCTACTCAAATGAGATGCGACAGTCCTGCCCACCTCCGCCCCAGCTGCCCTTAATTAAGGTGGCCATTGTGTTTGTTCACTATTTTTTTTCACAGCACTTGTCTCCAGCTACTAACAGAGTAGTAAGTCAAAACCTTGAGAGCACCATGGTGGTGGGAGACTTTTTTTTGAAAGGGAGTACCTAAGCTGAACCTATCTATGGCTCTACATCTACCTCCTGAAAAGGACAAAGTAAGGAAACTGGAACATTTGGTAGGAAATAAATGTTGAATGGGAAGATACACTTCTAAATGCCCACATATACTTCTGAATGCTTTTATCACACTTTGAACCTTACTCTGGGCAAATAAGGGAATGTTTATTGGTTTACTAAGTTTCTTATTTTGGTCTTGGGGAAAGAAATGCCTGTGATGCCATAGCTTAAAATTGAAAGATTTCAAAACACTAAGAAAAATTCAAAGAGCTCTGAAATCAGCAGTTGGTTGTTTACTCTTCCTCCTGCATGCGCATGACATTTGAACAGAGTTTTAACAGCTTGCTCTTTGGTAAGAGTTGATAGGTTTGAGCCACTTCTAAAAATGTTCACTTTCTGGGAAGTTTTACAGTAAAATCCTTTCACAAATTTTGTTACTTTTGGAGTGGGGAGAAGTATGTGTTTAATTTTTAATTATTTTACTTCTGTCCAGATTCAGATTTTATGACAATGCAAATGATGCAACTATTGAAATGAGTCATCCAAAAAAAAGAAGAAAATGCACAAAGCAAAAAAGTATGAATGTGGAAAAGCAGGGGAAGAGGGCTGGTAGCTGGAAAGAGAAAGGAACTAAAACTACAAAGCCTAACATGTTTACCCTTAAGAAGTTTTAAACTGTAAAAGCCAAATGTACAACTGTTTTCACCATCTTCAAAAGGCTGAATGCTTGAAACTTACTCAGGTTAAGTCACAACTTTTGAAGCCTGAAGTTGTATGAGTTTGGCTTTTCATTCCAAAAAGACTTTGTTTCGTTTCTTAATCAAAAGAAAATAAAACTTCCAGGAGGCAGTCTGGAAAGTTGTGAAACTAGCACAGAAAAAGAACCTTTGTTAACAAGTCCTTTCTGGTAATGTAGTTTATAAGTGAATATTGAAGGAGGAGTTTGACCTTTTCATAAACTGTATTGCTACCCCCACTACTGGTATTTTTAATTGAGGTTAAAAAAATTATTCCTGCCTACAGCCTCCAAAATGTTTATGTCAACACATTGTTTGTTTTTAAATCAAATCTATAACTAGCAAGTAATCAAAAGGACCACTTAGAACTGGTTACTGTTCTCTTTCCTTCTTCTTTCTTAATTTGTTATGAAGTAGTTATAAAAAGTACTTCCTATGCAACATTCTTCATCAAAACATTAATAGGTGTCTGGACACATGGGGATAAACATACCAACAAACAGTTAACAACTGGAAGTTGGGAGGATCGCAGCTAATGCTTTCTCTGCCTCTCTCTCCTGCTACCCTGCCAAACCTCTATATAAAATGCCATTATATCAGATGGCTACCATATTTTTCAGTAAAATAGAGAAAAGAGTGACAAAGAAAACAGAGTTGGTAACGTACTATTTGATTTATCCTTCTAGATCAACACAGGCAATGTTTCAGGTGACAAGATATTTTATTTTGATATGTGCAAATATTCTATTTAAAGAACCTCTTTCATGTTTTGGTTACAAATTTGCAGCAACCAAAATTGGCAAACAGATTGAGGAGAAGTCAAGATTAAATTGTGTCAAGATATTAGTGTTCAATCTTTACACTAAAGCTAAGAGAAATTAAAGGTAGAAACTTCAGTAGGGGTAGAATTTCATTACTGAGATAACTTGTAAAATTACTGGTGACTTCTGAAGTGTGGTACTGATTACAACGTAAACTGTGACCATACTTCATGTATATCTTCTGGAGATAATTATATATATATACACACACAGACTGTGTTTCTTTAAGTAGTGATACCATAGAGATGTAGAATGCACAATTATCTTGTCTGGGCGTGCAGGTGAGAAAACAGGAACACTCTTCTTCTGTGTGTATATATATAGGCAGATCCTTAGGCAAGTATTCACAGGTTTTTCAGTGGTTTTGGTAAGTGCTTTGAAAGAACATAATCATTTGTAATGTGAATACTAGTGGCACTGTTAAATAAGCTTAAACTTGATTACTTTTCCCTGTACATGGACACAGCTTTAGTGCATCGAATAGGAATAGCTTATATTTACCTGATCTCTCTAAGATATGCTTACATAAGCAAATAAAAATGCTACATGCTGTCAAAATACATAACTGTAGATTCATTTTGTGAATATATATCAGTATGGAGATATTACAAAATGCTACTTTTAAAAAATTATATCTTAAATTAATTTTGGTGTATTTTTTGTTTTTAGTAGAGCCTTTTCCAAATCTTTTATACACTGTTTTTAAGAAACTCAGCATAGACCATTTTTCTTAACAAGACTTGTCCAAAAAGTGCTGGTCTTGTTCTAGAGGGAGCTGACTAATTAGTGCAAATTTGCAACATGTTGTTAGATGCCTCTTCATAAAACCTATAACCTTATTTGTCTCTCCCAATGGCTGTTTTAGGTTTTTTGTTTTTTACAATTTCTGGCGACAACATGTTGGCAGCAAAAATGCCTTTTTTCCACAAGAGTTTTACAGTACAGCAAACCAAGGAAGTACTTCATGTTGATGTTACCTTACCATGGATTTCAAAAACAACACTGCCTGAGGAAACAATAGTGGCTCTAGCTTTGAAAGCTTTGAGCAGGAGTAAAAATTGAAGCTAAGAAGGATGTCAATGCAAATCAAGAGTATATACTTGTCATCTGTGGGTTCACTGTTCTGATTAATATGAGCATTATCAAATAACATGGGGCATAGTTTTTGATGGTGCTCTGCAAATTATTTCTCATCCTCTGGAGCAAGGAGAGTCCTTGCCTGTATATGAAGGGATAAAGCTGTGCACCAGGTTTTCTTTAGGAGTGGAGAAGAAATGGCCGCTCTTATCCTCAGATCTCTTGGAAGTGATTTCCTGGGAAGATTTCTGTGAGAGGGCATCTAACATGCAGAGGGGGTAAAATAAGGGTGTGAAATAGCCAGTGTGCTACTTCAGTTGTTTCCTTAAGACTCTGAGCTCTGTGTGCTTTACTGTTGGTGCGTAAATTTCACCCCTCTTGTTCTTGGAGCCATTCTTGGGTTTCTGAGTGACTAAACCTTTCCCTGTAAGGTGAGGGTATATCTCTGGGTTGGAGAAGGCTCTGGGCACAGAATGAAGCTAATAAACACTGACAGAATGCCTGGAGGCAGAAACTGGGCTTACAGTCATCATGCTCTCGCCTTGCCTCCTTCTCCCTGCTGTGCTGCTGGGGAGCCTGCAGTAACAAGGCACCAAGCCCTGCGCGGCTGCAGCTAACTATAGCAAGCCTCATTCCCGGCCCTGTGCGTCCCCCCCAGCTGCCTGCTGCATGCTGCGGTTTGGCAACGGAGCAGGAACACTTGTGTGATATTTGACCCATTGGTGATCGCTTTCCCAACCTATAGATTTGTAATCCATCTCTGTCAGTGGATTATCCTGAGGGGAGGAAGGCATGTCCATGTGAACCAGAGCTGAAGTTGATGTGGTAAGATGTCATGTCTTAGAATGGAAAGCAGCCTGACTGAATCATACAAAGCCCATCTGGCATTGTCTGTCTGTATGCGTATGATAGGGAGTCCAAGCCCTGCATCTAAGGATTTGTATTTATTTATTTTTAATGAATGCTCTCCTCACTAAAATAAAGTGTTTTACAACAAAAAATAGAGGCAACTACAGCCAGTTTCCAAATTTGCAGCTTTTGAAGACAGTTATGTATGTGGAGATAAGTATTTGCTAAACATTTTTTAATACTTTACTTTTTGAAGAAGCGAAGATAAAGTACATGTAGTTGCAATGTGTGTCCATGAGAAAATAAATCCTGTATCAACTTTGTTTTTAAGAGGACAGTATGTCTGGAGGATTTAGAGCAGAAACAGTTAGATTGAGCAGTGACCAGAGTGGTGCCTGCATAACTCGAGCTGGGACACTTCTAGGAAGGCATGGGTAGAAAGATGGTATGTGGTGTCTGAGAGGTGGGTATTTCTGAAAGGTATTGAGGGTAGAACATATAAAGCTATTGCCAGCAGCTCCTTGAAGTTCTTACTACCAAAAAAAAAAATTAATTTGTTTTTGAAATATGAAGTAGTTTTGGTTTGCATCCAGAATTTTTATAGGCTCCAGGCTTATACAGATTTTTAATTAGGATATGTGGTAACTTAGTAGATTGGGTTGGAAAGTTGCAGAAGAGAATTCAACAGTCTTAATTCAAAAAGTAAGAGAAAACAACCAGTTAATTCTTGTTGGTCTCATCAGATCTCCTTCCCTCATTTACATTGTTCAGATAGAGACATCACTGAATCAGCAGATAAGGAAAGGTACCTCTAAAATGAAAAAATTCTGTGTAGTTGCTGTCTGATTTCAATCCCCTGAAAAACTAATTGGAATTGAATTTTAAAGTTAATTTGTTAAAATACATTAAGTCCTTAGTAAAACTTCTTAATTTCATTATTAAATTAAATTAGATAAACTATGGCTCCATGAGTAGGGTCAACTTTTCTTCATATAAAACCTGAAAAGTAAAGAAAGGTCAAACTGGCAGTATCCCTTGTAGGAGAAAATAGTGTATAACTTCAGAAATTACGCTTGAGTTGGTACACTAATGGGTGGACTTCTCTTTCAACTTAGCTTGCAGTTAAATGCTTAAATGGGAAAGTTTTGAAGTCAGGTGCCTTATAAAGCTCATCAGCAATGTTATTTTTTGGTGCTTCTGGAAAACAGGGCACCTGTGATACAGGTGAAGAAATAACATGGATGAACCAAACAGCAGGCTTCCTCGGCGTAGAGAGGCATAGCTGCTTGGACAGTCTAGTTGCATCCCCTCTATGGAATGAACGCAAGTCCAATAGAATATTTGCCCACTATAACATAATATTTTATAGGCCAATCCTCTCTTTTGTGAATGTCTGTCCCCTCTTTTGTGCAAAAGGAGCATTTGAAAGTGTAGCAATATGAATACTGTTGGCACAGGGATGTTGGCAGGTGTACTGTTAACTACATCTGCCCTGAGATCTTTTACCAGAAGTATTGCTGGTGGAAAACATCACTTTGTTACATATATAAAGTGCCAGTTTTAGTAGCTGTTTCAGGTGAGCAAGATTTCTCAGATCCCAGCTGAACCAGGGTCAGCACCCTCTCTGTCAGACACCCCAGGAGTCACAAGCATCTCTTTGAGGCAAGAGGCTTCAGTTGTACCTGAACTTTCAGCATCTCTGGTGCTTGCAGGGCCACTGAGTGGCAGTCTTGTCTTTATTTGTGCCTCCCTAAAAAATAAATACATGTAGATATGAAGTTCAGGAGGCATGCATTCATCAGAAGTTTCAACAAGTAAAATTCCAATTGAATGTAAGGGAAAAACCATTCCCATGGAGGGTGGTGAAGCATGGGACAGGTTGCTCAAAGAGACTGTGACCTGCCCATACTTGGAGATTTTTAAAATCTAGTGGGATGAGGCCTGGAGCAATCTGATCTGACTTTGAAGTTAGCCCAGTTTGGGGCTAGGGGTTAAAATAGATGACCTCTGAGGATCACTCCCAGCCTCAATTATAAGGTAACTTTATCTGCTGTTCCATTGCAAAGCATGGTCTCAGAATAAGGGGGTCTTTAGCAATTTTGTGAGCTAACAAAAGTGTGTGTTTGCCACCCCATTAGCTGTAATTTTAGTTGGCAAGATTTAGAAATAGCTGTGTAATCATAGTTGATCTAGTGAAATATTCAGCCCCAGGACTACCCTCTCTCCTAGTACTGTCAGAACTATAAACTAAAACTGAAGCCTTACAAAATTGTGCAAAGTAGGTAAATGTACCAGTTTAATGGAAAAGTACATAGATACAGGTACTGAGTTTTTTCAATCAGGTGAACAGCAGAAAGATGGATGCAGAACCTAGGCAGTCCAGCTTGATGCTGTACTATGGCCATTATGAAAGCTTGACATAATTCTTTTATACTGTTGGTGAAATCTTTTTTCAACAAAAAGAAAAAAACCCCTTACTTTTCAAATCATTCACTTTTAACAGCAGAGCCTTTCTGGTGTTTATTACAAAATGCCAAATCAATTTGTGATGGTAATAGGAAAGAGAGTGGGGCCACAGGTGGCATAAGAGGGAAACCCATCTGTGGAGGGGTCAAATGGAGTTCATAACTATATTTACTGTGCTGCTTTTATTTTTAATAAAGTTTGGTGCTAATGTGTCTCCTTCAGTATATATGATGCTAAGAGCATTTAAACAAAGAAGGAGAATTATGTATTCCACTTCAGTGGAAACAACTGTAACTCATGTTTGATGCCCTAAAACATGCGTTGGCAAACCATTATTGTCTTAGGACAGCTGCAGGATTAATTAATGCAAATACCTAGTTAAGCGGGGGGGTTGCTTGCAGTGTCTTTTCATCTGACTCATGAACTGCATGGGGTAATGCCTACTTTCCTGTGGTTAGAGAGGGGGAATTTTTTTTTTTCTTCTGTTCCCACAGATCCACATCCAGAGAACAGAAGGGTGTGACCACATGACCTGTTCCCAGTGTAACACTAATTTCTGTTACCGTTGTGGGGAGAGATACCGCCAGCTCCGGTTCTTTGGAGATCACACGTCAAACCTCAGTATCTTTGGATGCAAATACCGCTACCTCCCCGAGAGACCACATTTACGGAGATTAGTGCGAGGCTCTGTCTGTGGTGAGTGGATAAATGTTCCTTGTGGAGAGCTACACAATGAGGTGATTGGGGGGTGGGGGGAGTGTCAATAATAGTGAAATAAAAGCTATTGGTTTGAAGTATCAGATGGGCAGCCTGTTGTTTAGTTATGTAAAAGGTGGTTAACTAAATATATTTAAATACATTTGTACTCCCTTTTTCAATGGACTGTGTATGAATAAGTATTGTGTCCTATTCTGATACCTTTTGTTTCCCAACCTTGTTTAAGTAAGCAAACTGGAAAAATGCATGTTGCTGGCTGTGATCATTACACTTCTCCTATATGCTTTTAGAGTATCAGGGCAGGAACCTTTTTTAAATGAACCTCCATGTCAAGGATTCATTTGGATAAAGCGTTGCTTGGATTTGAACCTGACCCGCTTCTGAACAACCAAAGTATTCAAGTTTGTTCATTTAAATAGGAGGACACTTATCTTTTTAAATGTTAGTTTTGGTTCAGATAAAATCCATTTTAAAACAAAATATAACTATATATGTTCATTTCTCTCACAGGAATATAATCCTAAAAGCTTGACTTTTAAAATTTTTTTTAAAGGCACTCCTAATTTGCTTTTGAACCAATAGTACCTATATAGAAGCATAGGAAAAAAAAAGTAGATTATTACTAGCTTATGTGGTGTCATACATATGCGTTAACCTCAATGTAGTGAGTTTGCAGCATATAAAGCTATCTATAACGTAGGATACGTTTGTATTAGGTCTTGAAAACTGGGGACCTATTAAGGAAAATGGGACCTTTTGTACTTTGAATTAAGGCATAGAAATTGGAGATGACTTGGGATTCACCTAGGATGTGGAAATGCTTTGAGCTTATCAATTGGAGGTGTTGAATGTAGAGGCAAAGGTAAGAGACTGAACATGTGGAAGCAGCAGTCATCAAACCTGCAGTGAAAACAATACTCCTGAGCCAAACGTGTTGCAGTAAGAAAACTAGGTGATTTCCATTTTAAAGTAACACAAGAGTTGGCACACAGACTCATAGGCCTTGTAGTAAGAATTATTGGCTGATCTGCAAAGTTGTGGCAGACTGACAAACCTGGAAGGCTTGTTTAACAAATGACAGCAAGTCATCCAGGCCCATTAGTTTGACCTCAGGAACTTGCAAGGCTTTAGAACAAACTTTGAGAGGTGAATTAAAGATACAGAAATGAATGAGTGGATAGAAATTCAAAACAACTGGATGTGCCTGCTCTGATACATTTTGTAGGGATAAATTCCAAGACATGAGAAGATCTAGCCTAGATTAAAGACTATGCTGGCACTAGGGCAGATGGGTATAAACTGCAAATGAATAAATTTAAGCTTAAAATTCAAGGTCTGTTTCAAACCACTTAGTAAGGTTTTAGAAGAGCTTTCAGTATCCTTCACCAGTTTGTATAGTTCTTAAATGACTTACGGTTTTGGCTTCCCCAAAATACCTGACAGAGGTTGTAGGATTTCACTACGCATTGTGTTGAGAAAGTACTTTCATCCTTCTGTTATGTGTTTGTGTGATTTGTTTTGGTTTTTTATAATAGATTGCTGATCATTTCATTGGTTCTTTTATCATGAAATTAAGCATTATCTTGGCTGTCAGTAGGAAACTGGTGAGGTGTTGCTAGATACATTTTCTTGTGTGACTTATTTCATTCTCTTGCTATGGAGAGGAAATACATATTTAAGCAAACATTGTGATTTTGTAGCCTTTGTAGTGAAGGTTCTTTGGCTTGTTTCTGTGAAATCTGGGTGAGTGGAGTGTGCAGAAAGGAAAGAACACTTCATGGCAGATTGGCAGGCTATCATGGTTTCTGTTGAGAAGCAAATGTTTGTGCCTATAATCGCAAACTGTTCTGTAATAAAAATAAGGGGAAAGCATTTGTGGCAGCATAATCTTAAACATACTTTTCTTCAGAAACCAGTGATTTTGTAGAGGTAATAGAAATCGCAGAAAGAAGAAAATAAACTGGGAGCAGAAATGGTCTCTGCATGTGATGACATTCCTCTCCTCTCCTTAGCCAGCATATTTTTTACAGAAACTTTGTCCTGTGACCAGTACAGTAAGGTGAAACTGCTTTTATCCTTCAGTCCCAGTGGACTTAGCAATTTCATTGTTATAGTAATTATTTAGCTAAGTTGTTGAAGGCAGGATGTTTGGTGATAACTGGAATAAGAACATGCAGCATGTTTTCAGATCTGAATGACCTGTACTTCTGTCCCAAGACAGCGTGCAGGATTCACTTGATGTATGCATGGCTTTGAGCACTACAAAGGGAAGCATGCATTTCTAGGATCCAACCTTCATTAGCAACTTTATAATTTAAGTTAGTCTGATTTGTCAGAAGTCGCCTATATACATTTGATAGAACTCTTTAAACAGTTTCAAACTTGTATTAGAACTTAAATCTGTTTCTATTTGTAAGTAGATACTTTTAGTGGCCCTCCTGCTTAAACTTGGAAGAAAAATTTTATTTCTCCTATGCTAGTGATTAAATTTTTTATTTTATAAATTTTTTAAAATTTTTTTAATACTAAAACTAGTATAAATTTTTTACATGACAAAGAATTCTCTAAGGATTTATGGGATTTTGTATTACCCTAAAAACTACAACTAAACTGAAAGTTATACAAGGGAAAAAATATTCCCTCGTGTTGCCCTAAATGTTTCCTCCTTTTGCAGAAAGAAATAATTTTTTTAATCACAAGTAATGCAACCCCTTCGAGACATCTGCAAATACAGTTACTGTGTTACTACACATAGCTAAATCTTTGTGCTTAGCAACCCAGTAGAGAAATTGTCTACTATTAATTTGAGTAGAATTGTGAAAAGGTTCCCTTTTTAGGTTTGTTCTATTTACAACCATTTCTTTTAAGTTTTCTTTAAAAATCAGCTTTGAACATGACCAAACTGGCTATTGTAACCTACTGGTGAGTTCACCACATGGACTAATGACCCAAGATTTTATTCAGTTCTGAGACAAGTTTTACATTTGCTTTCTCTGCTAGCTGTCTCGAGCTAACAGACATAGAACAGTGGGTCTTCAGGAAGTTCAGCAACACTCCTTGGTGTCTCATGATTCCTTCTGTGATTAAAAGCCTCATAATACTTCACGCTATGACAAACTATGTGTATCAGACTGGAATTGAGTATAAAATTATCCAATATCCAAATATCCAATTATCAGATGCTCCGTTTTACACATCTGAATTGTTTTATACAATGCTGATAAAAATGGAGTAAAAGGTACATATATGCTGCTTTGCTGTGTTGTTGCTGTTTGTACTCTCACCTGATAGTAACTTGTGCAAATAGTGTTCAACTCATGTTAACTTGCTCCTTGATTTTAGTTTACAAAGGTTAAGAAAGATAAAGGAGTTAAATGTGGTAGATACATAAGGAGAAGAGTTATTTTGTTTGTTTTTAAAGTTTAATGTTTAGAAGGACTGCATTGCTAGCCAAAGGAAGATATTGTTCCATGACGATGAAAGGTAGCTTTATCCTTTAAGTTCATATTCACAGGCAAAAAGAAAAAGATGCTTGTGCTTTATTTCAGCTCTTGAGTTAGTTTGTCAAATGTAAATAAGCAAGTTCTTAAATTGAATTAGCTTTGGAACAGTTCTTTGTGTCTGCAAAGAAATTACTCCAGTCAAAAGCTAGCTTAGCCCTTTCTGCAGACTCTGTTCCTGTGTACTTAGTCATCAGTTCAGTGGTTTAAGTTTTTAATAATTTTGGTACCAATAATTGGTACATACCAATAATTTTCTAACATTCTAATTACATGTTTATTAATAAAGAGAGTCCATATGCTAACACAATCTTTTATAAACTCTACTTTGAAATTATTAAAGGCTCTGGTAATGTTTTTTAGTGTTTTTAATTACTAATTTTTGGAGTTTTCTTGAGGTTTTCCATCGCTCTACATTTCTTCTCCCATCTACACTTGAATAATTTATTTGACAACCTCTTTGTGTATAGAATGCAACACAGTGGAGTCCCAAGAAGGTCTACCATTAGGATGCCTAGCAACTAGAGTAATACCAATAATACTTGTGAATTTTTTTCTTCTAGGAATTAATGTTTTCCACCCACAACACTGCTATGACATTTCAAAGCTATCAAAACAGAGAGTGAGAAGGACCAATTCATTTAACTGCTGTAAATATTTCCAAAAGATCTTATTTTTCCTTCAAACTTCCCAAATTAGTAGCACCGGTTATGGAGAGGTTTACATCACTGTTGAATGAAGTAATCCATTTACTGAAATCTGATACAAGTGACTTGAGAGCAGGAAGGGCAGGGAAGAGAGAGGTAACAAACTCACTTTTCTTCCCTTTCTAGAGTTCATCTTTCAAACACATGCTTAACTTAGAGGACTGCTTAATTTCAAATCCCTGATCAAACTGCTGGTGCATAGGTAAAAATGCCTGCCTTGGTGTTTTTTCAAATAGCTGAGACAAGCGACATCTTTGATCCAGGCGCTCAGCCAGCATAGCGAGGAAAATTCTGCCATTCAGTTGAAAGCATGCAATGCAAGAAAGATAACTTGGATTCAAAGTACAGTTTTAATTGTTTCGGAAGGAGCCCTGCCTTCTTTCTGTGCACCTTTACAGTAAAGAATATGAGCACGTTTTATTCGTTATTGGTGTCTTATGCTCTAGCTGGTGTGCTGCACTGCGTCGCTGCCTTATTCATGTAAGAGCAGCAACATATCCTTTTAAATGTTGATCAAAAATAGACTTGGCTGTGGTTTGATTTAGACCTAAATCACAACTGTACACAAGGACTTCACTGTAGCCTTTTAAAGCAAGCAGAAGCGTATTTAGAAGTGATTCTCTCATCACCTTGAGCTAACCTAAACTCTCCAAGATGCTGGTTTGCTTGGCACCTTTCCAAGGTGATTGCTGTACAGTAGGATTCCAGAGAAGCCAAATGATAGTAGCTTTATAGCTATCACATTCCTGTCGATGCCTGAGGGATTTCAGAATGGAAACAGAAGTAAATGCAAGCTATAAGGGTTAATGTACAAAATGAGCTGTGCTCGAGGAGTTGTGGTGGGTGAGGAAGGCAACGAGAAATGTGTGCAGGGAGCTGGCTGAGTGGTGATAACCCCTATCTGGATTTGTAGGATGAATTTACAAATAGGAATCCTGGTAAAGTATTAAAAAAAAAAAAAANATTGACTTTCTGTGTGACATCTCAGTATATTCATCTCAAAGAGATGGACACAAAGTACAAATTTCACAGTTTTTTGGTATAAGGGACGTGATTAGCTTCCATTTTATGCCTATTAGCTTTATTTTTTTCCCAATTATTTGGTTATTAAGGCTTTTCTGAACCCAAATCTTTAATATAGTTAAACTAGGAAAGGGCCAGAGTGATTTAAACATAGTCCCATTAATCAGCCCAGTGGATCACAATTCTAAGATCTTGGCCATGTGCATGACAAGATTGAGGCACTAGGCATAGTCCCAAGAGCCCTCTGGCTTGAAGATGCAACAACAATAACAAAGCAGGAAATAGGGATGAGTCAGTCTCAAAATCTGATTCAGTGCATAGGCTACCAAATTGGATTCAATCACAAAAAATGGTACTGTGGTCTCATTTGGTATAGTATCAAAGCTCTGTTAATATGGCTGTATAACTGTGGATGTAGCTATACTAACAAGTCTGCTCTTTGCCCAGCTTAACTGAATTATCCCACAAAAATTAAATAAGCCATAACAAAAAATGTATAGTATGCACTCATGTAAGTGCATATTCTCTGTTTATGTTGGCAGCAATATGTCAATTGTGGATCATGCTGCTTCAAAACTCTTCACAAAAGTACTTATTCCACTGAAAATTTGCAGTGTATGCCCAGCCCTGAGGCATGCTGGGACGTGGCACTGTTCTTTTGATACAATAAAGCCAAAATATACCAGGATTAATAAAATTGTATATAAACAGTCAGCACATAACCAAAATACCATTACAGCTTTTCTAGACTACATGTAGCCAAATAAGGAATATTGCTATTAATTTTAGTATTCAGGCTTTTTCCTGTATCAGTA
This sequence comes from Syrrhaptes paradoxus, assembly GCA_013400615.1. Taxonomy (NCBI): domain Eukaryota; kingdom Metazoa; phylum Chordata; class Aves; order Pterocliformes; family Pteroclidae; genus Syrrhaptes; species Syrrhaptes paradoxus. The sequence goes on from VZTO01002307.1 coordinate 53,053, forward strand.
TTCTGAGTTGGAGTCACTGAAGAGAGAGAGAGAAATATATATCTATATCTATATTCTTTTTAGTGGCGTTTTTATGCCAAAAATATAGGCAATAAAGACTTCATGCCAGTAAAGCTTATTTTGCTCAGCAATCTGGTATAATTTATGCTGGGAAAAAACACTCTTTTGCTTATATTAAAAATTGAGAGGGTTTTGCAATAATGCAACAGCAATAATAGTGGTAATACCCAGTATGCCACTGAAGTCCCATCCTTGGTATGGCTGGGTAAGATACAATCAAGAGTAGCAGTATGAACAGTTCCAAAAACATTCATTATTTATAAGAAAGTTTTGGTTTTGAGGTAATTACAGCAATATTTTACTGCCAGTGAAACTGTTAAAGTAATCTCAGTGTTGTAGCCAAAACCCATTTTTACGCCATTTACAAGGCTGTTGAGCAAAGCAAGGTGACTGTAATAAGTCTTTTGTTATCTGTTGTTACTGTAGTGGTGTCTGAAAAGGAATGCTTTTACCATTTCAGTCAGCTGGTGGCAAGAGAAAGGGGGAGATGCTTCTCATTTGGGTTTGAAAGAGTACCTGTTATAATTTTTCACTTGAATAAATCTGATTTATTTATTTATTTTTCCTTTTACAGTTTCTTTTCTCTCAAAAGACTTTTAAGAATAAATAGCTCTCTGCAGAGGCAAGGATAAACATTTGGAATTACCTCACAATAGATGAGGATTTTTGTAAAATTGCATAATTTTTTTTAAGAAAGTAAAGCTATAACATTCTGTCTCTGGCATGTGAAACTGGTTGAAAGCTAGTTTAGTTTAAATCAGCCTTGGTTTTAGATCTAAGGATTGCCAAAGTGCTTTTAAAAGGTTTAAGTTTGTATGTTCTACAAAACAGCATGGTTCAGGAACTTATTGTCAAAGATGGGAGTAGAGTTAGTGGGAATTTGTTGTAAAGTAAGCACAAAGTGTAGCTTAACTTGTTACTGAACAGACAGACTGTTGCAGGCAATTATTTTTTCTGTTTGCCCAAATGCCTTGTCTAAATTCTCTTGAGACATGGAAAGTTTCATCTGAACAATCTNATTGAAATGCTTACAAATAGCTGGAAAGGGAAAAATAAAATGCCTACTTTGAATTGTTTAATGAATTTTGCGTTTCAGCTGGAAAACTACTCATCACACCCCTAATACTGGTTCTGGGACTGGCACTGGGAGCTATAGCTGTTGTAATAGGTAAGAGCTGCATATGTGAGTGAGTCTGGTTTTTTTGCATTGACTTTCTGTGTGACATCTCAGTATATTCATCTCAAAGAGATGGACACAAAGTACAAATTTCACAGTTTTTTGGTATAAGGGACGTGATTAGCTTCCATTTTATGCCTATTAGCTTTATTTTTTTCCCAATTATTTGGTTATTAAGGCTTTTCTGAACCCAAATCTTTAATATAGTTAAACTAGGAAAGGGCCAGAGTGATTTAAACATAGTCCCATTAATCAGCCCAGTGGATCACAATTCTAAGATCTTGGCCATGTGCATGACAAGATTGAGGCACTAGGCATAGTCCCAAGAGCCCTCTGGCTTGAAGATGCAACAACAATAACAAAGCAGGAAATAGGGATGAGTCAGTCTCAAAATCTGATTCAGTGCATAGGCTACCAAATTGGATTCAATCACAAAAAATGGTACTGTGGTCTCATTTGGTATAGTATCAAAGCTCTGTTAATATGGCTGTATAACTGTGGATGTAGCTACACTAACAAGTCTGCTCTTTGCCCAGCTTAACTGAATTATCCCACAAAAATTAAATAAGCCATAACAAAAAATGTATAGTATGCACTCATGTAAGTGCATATTCTCTGTTTATGTTGGCAGCAATATGTCAATTGTGGATCATGCTGCTTCAAAACTCTTCACAAAAGTACTTATTCCACTGAAAATTTGCAGTGTATGCCCAGCCCTGAGGCATGCTGGGACGTGGCACTGTTCTTTTGATACAATAAAGCCAAAATATACCAGGATTAATAAAATTGTATATAAACAGTCAGCACATAACCAAAATACCATTACAGCTTTTCTAGACTACATGTAGCCAAATAAGGAATATTGCTATTAATTTTAGTATTCAGGCTTTTTCCTGTATCAGTATTCTGAGTTGGAGTCACTGAAGAGAGAGAGAGAAATATATATCTATATCTATATTCTTTTTAGTGGCGTTTTTATGCCAAAAATATAGGCAATAAAGACTTCATGCCAGTAAAGCTTATTTTGCTCAGCAATCTGGTATAATTTATGCTGGGAAAAAACACTCTTTTGCTTATATTAAAAATTGAGAGGGTTTTGCAATAATGCAACAGCAATAATAGTGGTAATACCCAGTATGCCACTGAAGTCCCATCCTTGGTATGGCTGGGTAAGATACAATCAAGAGTAGCAGTATGAACAGTTCCAAAAACATTCATTATTTATAAGAAAGTTTTGGTTTTGAGGTAATTACAGCAATATTTTACTGCCAGTGAAACTGTTAAAGTAATCTCAGTGTTGTAGCCAAAACCCATTTTTACGCCATTTACAAGGCTGTTGAGCAAAGCAAGGTGACTGTAATAAGTCTTTTGTTATCTGTTGTTACTGTAGTGGTGTCTGAAAAGGAATGCTTTTACCATTTCAGTCAGCTGGTGGCAAGAGAAAGGGGGAGATGCTTCTCATTTGGGTTTGAAAGAGTACCTGTTATAATTTTTCACTTGAATAAATCTGATTTATTTATTTATTTTTCCTTTTACAGTTTCTTTTCTCTCAAAAGACTTTTAAGAATAAATAGCTCTCTGCAGAGGCAAGGATAAACATTTGGAATTACCTCACAATAGATGAGGATTTTTGTAAAATTGCATAATTTTTTTTAAGAAAGTAAAGCTATAACATTCTGTCTCTGGCATGTGAAACTGGTTGAAAGCTAGTTTAGTTTAAATCAGCCTTGGTTTTAGATCTAAGGATTGCCAAAGTGCTTTTAAAAGGTTTAAGTTTGTATGTTCTACAAAACAGCATGGTTCAGGAACTAATTTGTCAAAGATGGGAGTAGGGTTAGTGGGAATTTGTTGTAAAGTAAGCACAAAGTGTAGCTTAACTTGTTACTGAACAGACAGACTGTTGCAGGCAATTATTTTTTCTGTTTGCCCAAATGCCTTGTCTAAATTCTCTTGAGACATGGAAAGTTTCATCTGAACAATCTACTCACATTGAAAGAACACAATGCATGCACAAAGGACTGGATTTAATTACGGTTTTCTTCTTTTGGCAGGTTTATTTGTGTTTCCTATCTATTGCCTTTGTAAAAAGCAGAGGAAAAGGTCACGGACAGGTATGCCCTGGTAAGGATGGACCTTACTCACGTGAACTGAGCTGGTCACGAAAGGGCTATACGCGCTTTGTGCAACAGAGCAATACAGTGCTGGTAACAGCATCAAAGCCACCGCCCTGGAAGAAGAATGGGGGATCTCCTGCCATCTTCCCTCAGCCGAAAACACTACTGCAGACCAGAAGGCCTCTTTGCTCTGCTGCACTCTGAACAAGATGGGCCCCCTGACTGCTGCTTTTTAAATGTTTTAGGTTTTGGGTTTTTTTATTATTACTTTGGGGAGAGTTTTTTGAGTCTTAGTTTCTGAACTAGACAATCAAAGTCTGTATTGTAGCCACAACTCTACTACCGATTTGGCCTGTGAAGAAAGCATTTAACTGCTAACATGTGCTCCGTTTAACTTCAGTGTTGGCTTTTAAGGGGGAAATGCTTAGAAGTGTTTGGACTTTCACTGTATACTGAGCATACTACTTTTGGTATTAAAAACTACTTCTGTAAATAACTTCCATCACACAGCATTCTGTTCAGCATACCGAAACCCCATCACATGCCAGAGCTCGACAGCTGGTTATCTTCTGAGTCGTGCTGCTAGTGGGCAAGAGTGTAGATTGCCCCTGCCAAACTGCAGAGCCTCAGAGAGAAATATCCTTAGTACTGAAGCTCCATGATACTTGCAAATATGCTGATTGGTTTCACTTTAGTATTTAATTTATGACAATCTATTAATATTGATTGAGGGGGTGGCAGATTTGTTAGAGTACACCATTTTCAAACTCTCCCAGTACAGAAAAAATTTGAAGGGTTTAGATAACAAGAAGTGTCTGTGGCCTGTTCTGTCCCAAGATATCCCTGAAGTGCATTTGCAGGGAAGCTGGAAACCTGCTTTTCTGTTCTGACTTGGCATATAATACACTTGCTACACACTAGTTATGTGAAGATTGGCTTGATGAAATTTTACAGTCTAAATAGCACATTTTGTTTGGTTTTTTTTTTGTTTTAAGTAGGCTACGTAAGTCTTGGAGCATTCACTGATGTCTCATGAGGAAGATCTGTGAGTTTTGGCTAAGGGAAGTGGTCATGAATTCTTAGCAAACCATTTCTTTCCTTTTTTTTTTTTCTGCTTCCAGTGTTTCTGTTGCTGGCACGTTACAGATCTGAGGAGAATAGCTATCCTTGTTCTTTCTTCCTAACTTCAGAGTACCACTGTTTGCTCCCAGAGGTCTTTCTCAGCACATCGCCGCAAGAGCAATGTAATTCAGCATTAGGAATCAGCTACTTGAAATTTTTTTCATTTTTCATTATAATCCAAATTTTTCATGCAAATATAACTTAAAAGAAAAATAGAATAAAATAAATTTGTGTAAGCAGAACACTGAAAAAATAAAGAAAGGAAATGAATAAGAGAAATATACTTTAAAAATACAAGCTGATCTTAAAGAAAAGAAGATCGGATTTGTACTGTGAAGGTACTTTTTTTTTTTAGTGTGTGTTTGAAGATGTGTGTGTGTGTATATATATGTGGGGAAAGGGAGAAGCAGGGAGATGGGCAATGTCCAAAAGAGTCTACAGGCTTCAAAATTTAGGCCCGCAAATAACATACCATTTGAGAGGATGTGCTTTGCACCGCTTTCTTTGAAAATTGTTATTAAATCCAAATCTAGTTGTAATTCTTCAGTAAATACTATTCTTCCCCACCAGCATAATACTCTTATAAGATACTCACTTTGACTTCAAAGCTGCAGTGGAAGAAACTGATTAATTTTGTTTACCTGGAAATACAAATATCAGCATACCATAGTTAGCTAGTATGCTTGTTTTCTGTCAGCTTCTGGTTTTGTTTTCTTGGTTTTTTTTTCCTGTTGAAACAGTGTGTACAGGCACACTATAGTAGTCAACAAGTACTTAATATTTCTATTTGAATTATAGGGAATGTTGACCCTTTTGTCCTAAGGGTGGAAATAGTACCTTTCTAAGATTTGCAAATTAGGTGGGGAAGCAATGACATTTAGAAGTCAAGTTCAAAGTCTATTGTCAGTGCAAATCCACCTGTTCATTAGATTTATTCATCTGTGACACATCAGTTTTCTATTTGTGTTCTGTCTGAGGTTGGAAGATGCCTTAAAATTGGTCTTGGTTTTGAGTGTGTTTTCTGAGGCTATACATATCAGTTGTCATTTTGGATTACTCAGGGATTTTTATTCCTTTCTTTAAAATGTCAAATAATGAAGATATTTTTGTATTATTTAGAAAAAACTTCAGACCTCAGAGTGTGAGATATATAGATAGATAGATTTGGGTTTGCAATGAAGTCTGTAATATGGTGTCAAACTATTCCACTTGAGAATATTTTAGTGCTTGAGATCAGCTGAGATTAACTACACAGTGGATTAATTTCCTTTCTTTTCCTGGTTCTTTATAAATATGTGAAATATTCCTACAGTCTTTGTAGCTGTTTTCACTCTGCCATGTTTGCCATTTTCAGTTTGTGATGGGAGTTCAGTAAGATCTGAAATCAAGATGCTAGAATAAAGAGCATAAAAGGAAAGAAAATAGATCTGTGCTTATTTCTATTCAGAAAGCATGTCATTGTGGGTGGAGGAAAGAAACACACATCTCAGGTCCTATATTATCACTTCATCTAGGCCATTTTTACTTTATTGGAACAGATTAAATCAAAGGGAGATGGTTCTTCATTTTCTACACATGGCAAAATGAGGCATCTTTGACCTTGTAGAGATAGTCTAATCTTGCTTTCTCTGTAGAAAAAAATATAGGAATGACAATAATATTTGCTTTTACTTTTTTGTAGAACAGGAAAAAATTTCAAGAGCCAGGCAGGTAAGGATATGGAAGTATTTTTCCATCCATATAAAAATATCCCCACTTTAATGCAATTTTTCATCAATATTATATAACATAACTGACTGAAATGTGAAGAAGAATAATGTAGTATGAAACTTTGTTCAATAAAATGCTTGTTTTTAAACAGCTCTCCTCATATCGTAGGAAATCTTGTACACATCAGAGTAATGCCATTTGTTTTACAAGCATTAATTTATCAGTTTGAAAGAAATGGAATTAACTTTGTTGCAAGGAAATTCAAGGATGTCTTTATTATGTAAACGTGTTTTAGTTTTTGTAACTGTACTCCAAAGAAGCCATCAGACTTTTCTACTCACTATTTATTAGCAGAAAACTTCATCACGCAGCTGAATTAACCTGCGAAGGCAGATTTCATGCTACTGTACACTGATAACTGGGATTGCTTTCACCACATTTAATGTTTAAAATTCTTTATCCTTGTGAGAACTTGTTGCTCATTGATATCTTTCAGACTAGGAAATGCTTAAATCTATTCTACATTAGCTTTCTATTCCTAGCTTGCCTGGAAATGGAATTGCTCACATGCTCAGGCCTCCTTGCAGGCATGCAGTAGGAGCTGGTGCTGTGTGTGCCCAGTCCTGCTCCTGCTGGAGAGGGCTGGCTGGACGTGCCAGTCTGGAGAAGGCTGCTTTCCCTTTCTCCACTAAAAGTAATTAGTTGTATTTCGTTAATGGGGTCAAATTTCAGGGCTGCTTGGCCATGACAGTGGCAGGATGATTCTGACTGCTGTAGCTTCTCAGAGCATAGTTAGGTATATTTTCAGAGCTGATCCAGGAGCTTGTGACTGGATAATGAACAGCATATTCATATCTTTCCAATGTCATTAAAATACAGTGCACTTTGAGTGATTTATTATCTTCCTTTGGTGCAGTGCAAATATTAAGTAAGGGAGGATTTTGTTTAGTTTGGATGTTACTGACTTCATAACTCTGCCCGGTAGGAGTTCTTTTAATTTACATCTATTTATTGGTTCTGAAAGTGTGATCAAAGTGAAGTCTTATGAAAAATACTAATTTGCAGGAACAATTGCAAATTTAACTAGAAGGCATTTTGGAACACTATCAGGTATTCTTCTTAGCCAAGGGGCTTGCTGCTCTTCCAAAGACCACTTGTAGCTTATGTGATGTTAAATGATCTGTACATAGGGCAGTAATTCTGTCAGAGGATACAAATTCTCCAGTGATTGAATGATTTCTCATGCCAGCGAGATCTGAGAAACTGTTTCCTATTCAATGGCCAAATAGTTTGTGGTGTTTTGTTTCTTGAGCAAACCTTGAATCTTTCATAATTCTTGGTATGAAAATTGTGCAGGTCCAAGCTGTGGATAAGAACCATGGATTACTGTTACTTTTATAATCCATATTAGATCTCTGATTTTGCTGATGGAAAGAATCCTACCTGAGGAAACTATTAGAGAGATGATTTCTTAGTTTCTTTTAATTTTGCAGCCTTGTAGTTGTAATGGGTCATCTCTGTTCCTGACATCAGTCATAGTCCGATTAAACCAGAGAAATCGTACTCATTTTTTATGCCAGTGCAGAATTTGGCCCCAAATATTTGGATAGAAATATCTGGAAGCATGTTGACAGCCACTGTGCAGCAACTTGCAAATCTTGTTCCCTTCTGAAGTGCACGCTACTATGGAGCTGGTCCTCTCACTCGCAGAGTGACGCTAGTGCTGTGTAAGTACAAGAGCGGGCAAGGTGTAGAAAAGAATTTCCAAATTACATTCTTATTAAAGCAAATTGTGAGGGGAAGAAATGCTAGCTTTTAATATAATAGATACCTTCTTAATGCTTTGAGTCACCAATAAAGTTAGAAACAACACCCATATCTTAAATAACATCTCTTAACATTCTGCTTTCTTCAGTGTAACAGATATTAGCACAGTGTAAGAAATCGAATTACAGCTCTTCAGTATTTTTTGGACTTAACATGTAAATTTGAAAAAGAGAGCACACAGCATTTAAAAAGTTCTGTTATATTTGGTGGCTTGTCTTGCTACTGTTACATGAAAAAACAGATGAGCCTTGATTCTACTGCAAGACTCATTGTTTTCACTTAAGTAGTACTCAAGCTATATAACACAACACCCTCAAACTTTTTCCTTAATAAAACTAACAAATGCAACTTGTTGCAGTTACACAAGACTGTAGCTTACTGGCCGATTCTTCCATATCATTCTGGTAAAGGCTCAGGATCTATACATTCTCTCTCAAGTAAGGAATGGAGTGTTCATATTGGGCAATTAGTCATTGTTGCTCCTCTTAGCCTGACAGTGAAATACCATAAGGTAGGGAAATGGAAACTCATCTTGGAGTGCATGCTCTGATTTCAAAGGTAAAAATGTGTAATAAGCTTTAATTACTTATTCCCTAGTAAAAATTAAATACAGAAACTTCTAAGCATAATTCCAGCTGTTTATTTCTTAATATATCTCTGTTTAAAAAAAAAAAGAGTAGTTACAATAGCAATAACTTTATTTAAAAATGCATACTGTGCAAAAGAAAAGCTTTTGGGAGCTTATTTGGTTTATCAAAACTTGAAAAATTAATCTCAAGTGTTTTGGATGGATCAAAGTTAGAGGAGGAGAGATTTATTGTGTAAAAATATTTCAAATTTTTAGCATAAACATGGCTTTTGCCCATACCTGCTTAAACACAGTGCATGCTAACCCCATTCAGTGTTGGTCTTGTTGAAAACTTGTCAGACTGAAAACAGTATTGTTGAAATTTTAACCTGCTATCACTGAGCATGATGTTACTTATACGATGCCACATTTACCTCATTTTTAGAAGGAAGATTACATAGGGAATCCAACCAAGCTGTTCAGGTATTTTTAAACCTGTCCTGTAAAAATGCTGATGCAGTCAGGAGACATTTACATGCCTTATGCAAGCTCTGGGTAAGCAGATGGAATTGGTCTTTAGTCATGGACTATCTTTTTTGCATAAATATGCACTCTTGAGTTCTTCATATCCATTTACATTCTGCTGCTTCATGTCCAGAAATTGCAAGGACGGGGTAGATTTACATTTCACTGTGTTTACCATCTCATAATAAAATGTTTACCATATTTGCATTTCTTTTACACTTTATTTCTGATGCTATCCTTTTCCTTCCAGATTTCATAATTTGAAACTGACTTGTGAAAATGGCTGAAAATTATGTTGGACCTGGAAAATAAGATCTCATAAGAAGTCATTTCAGTGATACTGTGCTGAGCTATACCAGCAAAAGATTAATTCTGTTGTATTTAAATTACTTAAATGCAAAATACTGAAATCTGTTTTTCTTCAGGGCTTTTAATTTTACATTTTTTTAAAAATCTAATTAAATAGCACAGTGATTTTTGTTACATAACTAACGTCTGAGTCCAAATAACTTTCTAAGGTATTTCGTAATTCTTTTTCATTATGGTAGAGAATTATAGGTGCTGAGAAAAAGAAAACATGGTCTCTGTTTCTGAGGAGGTTGTCCAGACTGAACTTTAGCTTAACTCTTTAACATTTCAATGAGAAATCTTCCCCTGCCCCTATCTCTTTTATGTGTTTTAAGGTGAAGAATTCCCTTTAAAATAGGGTTAATTTGAACAGCAGGAGGTCAGGGTAGTCAGATGATAGGTGAGATGGTGCTTGTTACTGTACAGGCTTCTGGCATAACTAGAATGCTGGCCGAAACACTGTGGATTCATTAAAAAAGCAATTTCCAACTCCACGTTTGGGCTATATACAAACTAGATTTAGGAACTTGGTGATCTTTAAGGTCCTTTCCAACCCAAACCATTCTATGATTCTAGATGCATCAGTGATTAGAACTTTGTGTAGTATATTTATTTGATGACTAAGAAGTTGTAAAAACTGGAGGTAGGCAATACCCACGTAATCAGTGCTTGAATTCCAGTATTCAGTGTGTTTTGTATAATGAGAAATTTTAAATGTGTAAGTGCCTTATTGCTTGAAACAAATGAAAGGTGTTCGTTCCCTTCCATAGAGCAATATGGGATTTTCTGTTCTGTGAACTCCTGCAGCTGGAGTAACCAGTACTGGTTTGCTGAGAAAGTTGAGAAATGTGATGTTAGTGAAGAAGTTATCTTTTTACAAATTATAAAAGTACTCTGGCATGCCTATTTTAATTCTGATTATCTCGATCTCATTTCTGAGATTTTCAACTTGCCGTTCTACCCACCTCTCCTCCCCTCAGGCCTGCAGAAATGCATCTTATATGTGTTGTCAGAATGAGTTTGGTGTTCCAGCAGCATAACAAGTTAAGAGTTTTCAACCACTTAAAGAAATGCAACTTTTTGGAGAAGAGAATTAATCTGAAGTTAGGTTAGGCTACAGCCTGTGTGTTACGTGTACCTTCGAACTCCAGGGCTTAAACGGGCCCTGTTCTGCACTGAATTCATGAAGGTGGAAGCACTGAGGAGCGTGGTGTACAGCAGTGCACTGTAGCTAGGCTGGGACTTAGAGCAGTTAAACAGCATTTCAGTGGTATACAAGTTGAACTAACATATCTTGTTAATATGTTGGTAATTCCTCTGGACTAAGCCATCAAACAAGCTTGGTGGAGGAGCTCTGGGATCTCTGCCCAGCCCTTCATTGCATGGTGGGAGGTATGATCTGAAAAAAGTAGTATTTGTTTTACCATCTTCAGATAGCTTCAAAATGGATACTGTGGGGTTTATTTCTTCTGGGATTACTTCCTTTTCACAGAAGCTAGTGGAATTTTGCCTTTTATGACATAGATTTTCTAAAGGACCTGCTTTTTCTTACTAACATTGCTCATACTTTTGTCCATCTATTGTAAGTTAGGTGCCAAGAATAAGCTACTTTTCTAAAATTATCTTGAATTACATGAACTTCTGTTAGAAATTGTCTTTTAAAAAATATTGAAGTTATAAAAAGGTAATTATCAGAAAGAAATTGAGTTAGTAATGAGGGAAGTAAGATGAAAAATTATGCTTTGGAGGTCTATTTATTGTAGATTCGTGATCATAAAATGGTTTTACTACATTCAGTTTCCTCCACTAAGAATTTGGGAAGGAAGGAACAGAGTGAAAAATGAAGATGAGAAGGGTATCTCTTGGAACCTTTTCTTCTCCTGAAATATATGAGTTTTTCAGGACTGAGAGTTTGGGGTTTTTTTCCCCCCCCTGGAGTTCTTAATTAGTAACATAGCTGTCATTTGCAGTGTTATTTCTTCATGAAGCATCACACACGAGTGTTTAATCGGGATTCAGTTTGCATATCTAAAGTTTTTGGTGATAGGGAATTTGATTTAGAGCCATACTGCAATAAAATTATAATTGAATTATCACTCTTGCAGATATCTAACTATTTCAGCATAATCTCCAGTTTTTAGGCATTAACTAAGTCATTCTGTAGCCCACTGAACAGGAGGTACCATGTATCAAAATACTACTTCAATCTTATGAGTTACTGTTTATTTTAAGAAGCTAAACGGCATTCTTACAACCAGCAGGCACACAAGATGCTGATAAAGTTTTTCCGTTATCTTTCTCTTGCATTTAGCTGATAACTATTTTTTTTGTTGCACAGTATTGCAACAATGGTCTTCATGCTGTAATAACTTGACAAAAATATTGGGTAGTCTTGGGCAATATTTTATAAGTAATGATATCTTCAATTTGGTATTTTAAATGTATACCAATAATCACTGTTGAGTGTCCTACCTTTGTGGCTGCTTTAGTCTGTGTCATGTTTTGTAAGGATTATTTCTTGCCACCCTCTTCAGAGTGCCTTTTAATTTAGGAGGTCTAGAGACGGTTCACTGAAGTCTTCTGTTGAATCTACCATAGTAATGTCTGATTTTTAAACATGTCCTGATGAATGTATAACTAAAATCCTGTTCTTTAAAAAGCTATAGTAGACACAGGTTGTATATGCACATGTACATGCATGGATAAAAGGGAAGGTGTTCTGCCAATGTTTGTCCTGCTGGACAGGACCTTCTGAAAGTAAGTGAATTTTTTAACAGTTTTATTTTCAAAACGTTACCTCACTAGTATTCAGTAGTAGGTATGTCTCTGTACTGCTTCACTTTGCTAAATACAATCACAGTCATGGTAGGCAGTTTAATTTAAAAAAAACTCTGCAATGAATCTGGTGTCCATATTGAGAGTGAAGTTCGTAAGTCAAAACTTACAGTACTTCATTTCCTTTAAAGGCATTCCTTTCACTTACACTGATATCCCAAGCCCCTGTTACCAACAGACTGAAAAAGTGCTTCCCCATGATGAAATGGAAGAATGTAAAGTAGCATTTGAATGCACTCCACCTGTTTTAGAATAAATAATCAGAAATAGGAGGGGTTGTGGATTAAATGAATTGTGGGAAGACATATAGAGTTCGTTCACTTGCACAGAAGGGGTTTTACAATGTCATCGAGTAACGTCTACCTAATAAAGTTTTGAAAAAGAAAAATAAAACTTGTCTGTATGTTTTAACTCTTCTTCTTTAGATTATTATATGCATGAATTATAGTTGACCAGCTCCAAGGAGTCTTGCTTAAATAGTAATCTTTTTTGATTCTTATATAATCCTAAAAAAATCCCACCAAATTATTTAAACTTCAAAATATTTGTGTTCACAAACACTGTATTACAATCATTTCAGTCTTTAACTGCTTTAATACTGAAAATGAAACCAGAGGTAAAAAGCCAGTTTACTTTGATTAATATTTTTATGTAAAATACATCCTGCCATGTGGTGTCATCTCTGGGCCACTGCTTTAATTTTTAAAAGCATCTTAACATGCAACACACAATTTTACCTTTTCATGAAATGTTAAACTGTTAGCTTAAAATAAGCCAGTACAAAATGAGGAGAAAATACACTGGAATCTGATTTTCTCAGTTCCCTGGTAGAACTACTTCCTAAAGCTCCGTCTCTTTTAAAGACAGTTTTTCGAGAAAGCAGTCTGTAGCTGTAAACTTGAAATATGTAATCCATTAATTGAACCAGGTGCCTCTTTCTCTGGAAAGGAACTGTTTTCAGTTTCCACACTTTGTAAACTGATAATATTGATGGAATATTTGTCTGATGTTTTGGGAATTTTTAAAGACTATGTCTAATTATGAAATTGTATTTGCATGTTCATGGACAGGCAGACAAGGTAGCATACTTGCCTATAGTTTGTTTCTCTAGGAAATAAATCTGAAAAACAATTCACTGCAGTGAAATACACAGCAAAAATCTTGAGGCCCATGCTAGATGCCTCTGGCCAAGGACAAGCCAGTTTGACAAAAGATAGAAAAGCAGGCTTTGATTATAAACATGTTATTTCTCTAAGTAAACAGGACTAATGTGCTCCATAGAGATTACAGATATGCAATTGCAATTTTTAGATGCTTCCCTTCATATGATTGACATGATTTTGCAGGTACTTGAAATAGTGATTATAGGAAATAAAGATGAGTGTTTTCCCTAAATCATTAATGCATTTGTGCCTGCTTATAGGAAATTACATTTAACCATTAATAATTAAAACACATTAACATTCCCAAAAATGTGAATGAATATTTTATGGCTTCATGTGTTTGCTTAGTAGGTTGGGTTCAGCAGCAAAATGAGGCACCAGTGTGTTGAAATGTGGGATATGTGAAATACTGGCTAATGGGAACAGAATTAGAATTAGCAGCTGCATGGATAAAGCTGTCATGTTTTTATGGCTTTTATGAAGGAGTCTTGCTTTACCAACCACAAAGTTTATTTGGCAGGTCAAGTTATCTTGTTTATGTAGTCATGTTTGAATTTCTAGAAATCTTTGTTGGAATTCCTTCCTAATAGCCTCAAGTGAAACCAAGCAGGTGTGAGCTAAGGAAGAGGATCTTAGGTGGACAATGTGGGCATCATATGGTCGGAAGATACAAACCATTTGGAGTAAGTAGTTTTTGCAGTGAAGAAAGAATACCAGTTGAACTCTGCAGAGATCTGTGCTTATACTTTGTTCTTGAATGTGTTTCCAAATGATGTGAAGAAAAAGGTACATGATGGGGTAACAAACAATGCCGATGATGGACAGTTACCCAGGACAGTAAATATGAAATCTAGTAACAATGATTAAATGAATGTTTTTTGGATAATAAACTACAAAACAGAGGAAGGCTCTTCAGCATGGGAATGATACAACTGATACAGAATGTTTATCATGATTGTAACAAAGGTCTCTACATCTAAGTGATGTGGAAAAGACAAAATAGTGACCAAGTGTTCCTGAAGAGATGATGAACCAGGGACTATCAAATGAGGCTGGCAGGAGCTATAACAAAAAAGGAAAAATCTTTATGCAAACAGTGAAAGACTGACAGAAACTCCTGCCAGATGATTTGTAGATCTTGAGGGCTGAAGTAGAAACAAGAGTAGAATCCATGTCTGTGTTCTGTGCTGGTCTAGACTTCGCTTCCTTGACCAACTTGGAAGTACATAATATTACTTCTTTCTAGAAATCTTTATTTCTTAATGAGACAACTGCAATTCTAGGTGCCTGTTGCTTACTTTTGTCTGCCTTCTGTCTAATTCTGTTGTGTTTTTTAAATGAAGGTTTCTATTTTGTTCTCTTTCATGCTAAAGAATACTGTATGGCCTCCCAAATGTCCTAGCAGATAGGAGGGAAAGTGTAATAAACCAAAATAAAAAGATAAAGCCAGTCAAGCCTGAAGAGCAGCATTGTGTGATTAAATAGGACTCTGATAGAGATTCCCCTGCTGATAATTGTGCACTGGTAACATTCTTTGTTTTGTGATTTACATTTGTGGGGAGGTTTAACATGTGTATGATGCATCTAAAGAGTTACCTGCATGCTTGTTTTGGGTGGTTTTTTTTGCTTTGGCTTTGGTATTTTTTGAGGGGTGGTATTTTTTTTAAGGTATCCGTATGAGCTTGTGGTTCTGTTAGGGGTGGCGTCAAGTCTGAAGCCTGTCTGGCAGTGGTGATGCACTGCTTCCCAAGTCACAGTCCCAACAGCACAGCATGGGCTAATGAATAACGAGTCATTTCAGTGCCCATGCTGGTCATCCCAGGCACCGTGGCCTTCACCCCCAGGCGCAGGAAGGTGGCCAGAGCCAGAGCCTGCAAAAGGAGACCATGGCTGGGTACATCCGCCTGTACAGCACCCCTCTGTCACTCCTGGCCTGCCTGGCTCCCAAGGAGGAGCGAAGACTCGTTCCTTCCCAGAGCATGGACGGTTGGGCCTGGATGGGGAGGTGCTGCTGCCCTGGCCCTATGGGGAGCAAGGGTGAGGTGGCCGGGCAAGGTGTGTGGTTAAATGGTCCCTGAGGGCAGTGGGGCCTGGGCGGCCACATCAGGTGTTCCTGCTCCTGAGGGGAGCGTGGTCCATCGTGGGGCTGAGGAACAGCGCATCTGCCTGGAGCAGCGAATACAGTGCAGTCTGGGTCAAGGCTCACCCTCACTGGTGGCCTGCCTGCCATGGTGGTCTTAGCACCTTAGCAGAGGAGGCAGCGGGGCTAATGGCTTCTCCTGGGGCCCTGGCGTGGTTGAGGTCATTGTTCCCAGCTGTCCTGTGCCTGCCCCTAATTGCAGTAGGGAGTTTCTTCTTTTAACTCTTGTCTTGTCAAATAAACATAATGTCAGGCTCAAGTGTTCGGTGCATCACACAGAAGCAGCTTTGCAGAGTGGAAAATGTTTGTCTGGGAGAGGGAGGTGTGGGGGGGATGGCATGCCTGCCTGGGCAGTGCCATGTGGCAGCACTCTCCTGGCCTCTGCGCTGGCAGCTCCTGCCTTCTTACAGCTCCTCCAAGCCTTCTTGATTTTAACATTTATATTCTCAAACAGTTTCTATTTTAACCTTTGTTTAACCATGTGTTTATTATCTATTAAAAATACTGTTAAAATTGTGGCTTCATCTTAATTTAATCTGACTTTTATGAGGTGATGGACAAGTCAAAGCTAATAATAAACAGGTACTACCCAACCCTTGCCAAATCAAACAGTAATTCAGCAGAGCTTTCCAATACTGCCTTCAATGTTTTGGACCTTCAGTGTCTGCTGTTGCCTTTTTCTGAAATTGCTTTACAACATGCACTCTATGTCACTGCTCCCCTTATGATGTTATTTTTAAAAAACATGTTACTTAGTTTACAGGCAATGTCTAGCCTCCATTTCACTATTTATTCATTGTAATCTTGAATTAGCTGTTTTGCAGTTTTGGACCTGCAAAACAAGTGTAGTGATGTAATCTTTCCGCAAAACAAGTGTAGTGATGTAATCTTTCCTGTAGCAGTAAAAGGAAACAAGGTAGAGAAAGGCTGATGTTTCTTCTCCTACAAATGAGCATTCAAGGACTAAACATGATTGTCAGAATTGTACTTCATAAAAGCTAACCTGCATGGGGATCCCTTGTCAGCCTGATCAGAGATAAATGGAGCAGCTGTCTCTGCTAAAGCTATTCATTCAGATGACAGCCTGGCAGATGAGGAGTGCTCTGAAAAAGGCAGCTGAAGGTGAGCTGCAGTAATTGCTTTGGCTGTGGCAACCTGTCCTGAGCTGCCATGTTCCCCAACTACTTGGGTAAGCGTGGGGTATGTAGGTGGGAACTCAGCAGGTCCCAGAGCCCTGGACTCAGTGTGCATGTGTAGGGTTCCTGCTCCCCCCAGGCAGTAGGTCCTATCAAGTTATAGCAGAGCTCTGCACATCCCAGTCTTGCTACTGGAAGAAGGTATGGGACCTACTCCTGTTAATGTGCATATTACCAAGCACTGTGTTTTGGACTGTCATCTTTTCAGAGCACCATATAGAAATGATGGTGCGATCTGATCTAGGTGTTCCTGCTCCGGCAGGGGGATTGGACTAGATGATCTTTCGAGGTCCCTTCCAATCCNCGACTGTCATCTTTTCAGAGCACTATATAGAAATGAAAAAAAGGGCATCCTTCAGCACAGAGTTTGTCTCCTGTAAAGTTAGGTAAGAGATATTTCCTAAACTATGACACCTGGATTTTAGAAGAACGCATTTACATGATGCAGTTTATGGTACATATGCATGACCATATTACTGTGGTGTGAAAGCTTTTGCTCTCATATATATATATGTAATATGTAACAATAATTTGTATTTTATAATGCAATAGTATATGTTATTATCCCATATATATTCACAGATAGATAACAACAGCAAACTAATAGGATTAATTATTCCTTGCTGGTTTGTCATGTTACAGAACAAAAGAACTGCAGTAAATAATTTTAACTGCTGCCTGTTTTCTTGACTGTGTCCAATATTTATTATTATTATTTTGATAATTTGTTTACCTCAGTGGCATTTTTGGCACTGAATTATCTGTGTTCTAGTGTGAAAATGTATTTGTTTCAGTCGTTGCCTTTTTATGTAATTATTATCCACTGCCTTTAAGATAAGAACAAGGACCTGAGAGTTTATTTTGGATGTGAACATGTATATATTGAAAACTGAAATGAGAAGCAAGAAAAGGCTTCAAAGTTGTAAAGATTATGGCAATATAGAATTAGCAAGAAAAGAAAATGACTGATGTGAAGACACATCTGATGAGAATTTTATGTTGTTGTTTAGGTTAGAGACTGACCATGTTAGATTGATATACCTGAAAACCTTACCAGAACTCACTGATGAAAAGCGGAGTCCAGTCATTGTTTCTGTCAGTCCTTTGTTTGTTAAGGCATTCATTGTTCCATGAACAGAAACATTAACAAAGTCTGTTTTTTTTTGTGGATTTATTTTCTGTGCCCTTCCACCATAACCTGTCTTCACATAGTGCATGCTATAGGAGCACACTTGTTCCCATTATCTCTAGTTCTGCCCTATGTTCCCTGAATTCGCACCCGACACCTTCTCTCTAGCACAGCGTAGCCAAAACAGAGCAGTTACGTTATGGCAGCTATGCCACTGTAAGTGCTCCTTACAGCCATTCTTTTCTGGAGTAAAGTTACTTTATCTTGGAAAAATCCCTGCATTTTGTTAATTGGAATACCAGTCTGTAAGAAAGCACTCACTCACATGTTCCTTTCTGGCATGGTGATAGTGGAATGACTAGTTGACTGTAACCTTGCTTGTCATTTTTGCCCTAATAGACAAGTATCCACAAAATTTTGGTTCAGAAGGAGCCATGCAGACCACCAATGTCTGTCTCATTACCTAGGTAGACCTTAAAATCAGTAAAGAATTTGCTTTCAAAAGCCCCAGTATAGTTGAATATAACTATATATGGGAAAAGCTTTCTTATACAGTGTGGTTATGTTGGCAAAGATGTGAAGCCCTAGTAGACAAAGCACTTCGTTTTTCTAAATCTCTCATTTTCATGCCCGCTTATTTTATTGACAGCCCACCGTGCCAGAAAAAGGAAATGATCAAGTGGGTTAAGAGACGTGCCATTAGATTTATTGTGTGTTAGTGGTTTACATCATGTTTAAGTAATATTATATGACATGCTCTTCTGTAACCAGGCACTTAATGAATTTGTGCAGGAGTTAACAAAAGTTAAAAATGACCCAGTAGAACAGCACATCAAGCATATTCATTATTATAAATCAAATTAAGGCATTTTTATGAGACATTTTGCATGTAATGAAAAGGAAAAAATACAGCCATTTCACTGAATAAGAATATTGTGCTCTTTGCTCATGAACAGAAATCTAAATTGGAGTAGACTTAACCACTGGAGTACAGTTCAGAAATGCATTGAAAGGGGGTAGGGTCACTATATGACCTACCTCAATGGATTTGATGGATGGGAGGTATTTTTGAAAAGGTGCTGTGTAGTTGGGACCCTAGCTTCCTTTATCTGTTTGAAGAATGCTACCCAAACTCATATTTTAAACGGTAGGCAACTGCTTGAAAAATGGGTGGTAAAAGCATACATCTTTGAAATATTTTTGCAAAATAATGGACTATAATTATGTTTTCAAAATAGATTTTACCCAGATACATACTGTGCATTTTATTGGGCATGAGTTCAAAGGCAGCTGAAGTTAGAATGTGTGTAAAAACAATAGGTGTTCCAGGTGTAAGTCATGATGAGCCACAACCTTATGTGTTTGAGTTGGTTGAAATCTAAATGAGTCCAAAATGAGTTTTCGTTGGAAAAGGGGAAGCAACCCCCATTTTTAAAAAGGGAAATAAGGAAGACCCATAGGACTACAGGCTAGTCAGTCTCACCTCTGTGACTGGCAACATCATGGAGCAAATCCTACTGGAAACTATGCTAAGGTACATGGAAAATAAGGAGGTGATTAGTGACAGTCAACATGGCTTCACTAACGGCAAATTGTGCCTGACAAATTTGGTGGCCTTGTACGATGGGCTTACAGTGTTGGTGGACAAGGGAAGAGCAACTGAAGTCATCTACCTGAACTTGTGCAAGCATTTGATGCTGTTCCACACGACATTCTTGTCTCTAAATTGGAGAGACGTGGATTTGATGGATGGACTACTCAGTGGATGATGAATTGGCTGGATGGTCACACTCAAAAGAGTTGTGGTCAGTGGCTCAATGTCCAAGTGGAGACTGGCGACGAGTGGTGTTCCGCAGCAGTTGGTGTTGGGGCCATGGGTTTTAACATCTTTGTGGGAGCCAAAGGCCAAGTGCAAGGTCCTGCATGTGGATCAGGGTAACCCCAAGCACAAACACAGTCTAGGCGGAGAATGGATTGAGAGCAGCCATGAGGAGAAGGACTTGGGGGTGTTGATTAATGAAGAGATAACATGACCCAGCAATGTGCACTTGCAGCTTAGAAAGCCAACTGGATCCTGGGCTGCATCAAAAGAAGCATGACCAGCAGCTCAAGGGAGGTGATTTTCCCCCTCTACTCTGCTCTCATGAGACCCCACCTCACCCCCACACCTCACTGTGTCTAGGTCTGGGTCCCCAACATAAGAAGGACATGGATCTGTTAGAACCAGTCCAGAGGAGGGTGACAAAGATGACCGGGGGCTGGCACACCTCCCATGTGAGGACAGGCTGAGAGAGTTGGGCTTGTTCAGCCTTGAGAAGAGAAGGCTCCAGGGAGACCTTATGGCAGCTTTCCAGTACTTAAAGGGGGCCTACAGGAGAGATAGGGAGGCACTCTTTATCAAGGATGTGATAGGATGAGGGATAATGGTTTTAAACTGAAAGAGGGTCAATGCAGATTAGATACTAGGAAGAAAATGTTTACTGTGAGGTACTGTGGTGAGGCACAGAAACAGGTTGCCCAAAGGAATTGTGGATGCTCCATCCCTGGAAGTGTTTGAGGCCAGGCTGTATGAGACTTTAAGCAACCTGTAACTTCTCCAAAGAGCAGCAACACTACAGCAAGATGTCAGTTTGCCTGTAAATTCTGCCTCCAGCCTCCTTAAAAACAAGTACATACAAGCTCCTCTCACTCCATTCTTGCTGTCTTTCACCACACCCAAGTCCTAAGGACCAAGCACAGATCCCCACCCCCATCCTTGCTAATTATCAAGGCTGTTCCATTTCTAATGCTGAATTGCCCCTGAGCCCTAGTGTTGCTCTCTGTCCCATATGAAATCAATCCTACTGATAACTAACTTAAGCTAAGAGCCCACTAGAAAATGTTGTGCTTGCTGTTGCCTAGCTCTGCTCATGGTGATGCTAAGCCATGGGCTAAGAGTCAGCCTTCTTCCACTGCTGAGTAAACCTGCAAAAAGAGCACACTGGAGACCTGTACATGCCTGGTTGTCCTTACACAGGGATTTGAGAGGGGGAGGCCAGATGAATCGCTGGCAGATACACACATTTAAAAGTTTTCAGTGCTGAAGTTACAGCAGGTGAACAGTAATGCCTAATCTTCAGATATCCATGATATCAAATGGTAAATGTATGTTTCCTGTTAAAATTAAATAAATTTCAAGCTTCAATTTAAACTGTATTTCAAAAGGTGACTTGAAGTGTTTATAGATTTGGTTAAGTGTGTAAAACATTTAGCACCATCAAGTGGTAAAACGGTGTACTGCTTATTCATGGCAGTATCACAAAAAAGGGGGCAATTATATAGTTGCATGTTATAAACGTGCTTAAAGATTCTTTGAATACCTTTTACTGAGGTTATTTGAAAAAGTTCCTGAGGTTTTCTCAGGAAAAGTACTGGCTTTAAATCCTTGTGTTTCCAGCAAATCTAACTTGGATGAATCGTTTCAGCTGGAATATATTGTAGTAATCAATGGTGGTATTTTTGGGTCTAAAGTACTGAAGTTGAGTTTATTTCCATGTGATCAACATGGAAATAATGTTAATTTTAAAATAAAAGCTGGTATAGACTTTTCTGTTATTCACCTTTCTTTGTGATGACTTAAAAATGTTAGTTCTATAAAATGGGAGCAGAACTGGTAACCTGCCTTGTTCCTAGGCTTGCTTGATTTTTCATTGCTGGCTATTGAATGGGCTTGACTGGGGACAGCCACTGGTAAAGGCGTTCTGCAAAAGAGACAACAGTAGGCAAACAAAATGAGTAGAAATAAAATACAGAATTTAAAAGAATACAATTAATTTAGCTCTAAGTGTATAACAACAACAAAGTTCCTTGCTAGGCCAAACCCAATTCTGCAATCTGAAGAGTTTTGAAATTATGCAGTAATCATGTATCATTTCAATTAGTACCAGACTTGATACAGATAACACTTAACATATGCATAACTTGATTAAAGAAATAATTGACCTACCTGTGGGGTAAAATTATCTATAATTATTCTCGTTGATTGTTACATAAATGTTTGTAATTTTGTCACTGTGTGCTTATCAAATAAGGATTTTAAAAGTCCTTTTTGTTCTACAAAAAAAAAAAAAGAAAAAAAAAACCTTGCTACCATTAAAATACCCTTTCTTGTTACTTAAAAATTTATTTTAATGAGAAGCAGCCTTTAGTGGATGAGATCACACAACTGAAGAGAAAGAAGATACAGGCAGATGAGCTGATCTCTGAGAAGGAAATGGAAACAATTCGTGCCAGGCAGGAATTAAAAGAGCTGCAAACTAACCTGAATAACAGTGAACAGAAAGTCCTACAATCAAAGGTATTTTTCCTGCTATCACTGAATAACTCACAGCATTTATTTGGATTGATTCCTCAAGTTTATCTGAGGAGAAATATCGGATGCAGCAAATATTTCTCCATTTTGTCATGGACAGAGGAGATGGAATTCAGCTTATCAGAAAAGGAAATTATTACTGTTACAGTTCAAAATTCTGTCTTTCAATCTACTCTTCAGTCCCATAAGCACAATATTTTAGCAACAAAGAAGACTTAATTCTCTACTGTTTGTTTGAAATCAGCATTAACTGAGTCTAGGATTCTGATAATGGGAAGTAGAGAGTATTTGCAGACTCCAGTAGGCTCCTTGCAAGTCAGGATGCTCAGCATCTTCCTGCATCTGTATCTTGTAATGTTACTCTTTGCATATATCTCATAGGCTTCCAAAAAGGGACAGGAAAATTTGAAGGGCCTTTAGTGAGATCTTGACCAAATTTTAGGAAGTTACATGCAGAAAAAAAACCTTAAACTTATTTTTTTAATACTGGATATACTTGACTGCAGTAGCTTGTCCATCATCAGGAAAGGAGAATGTGCTCAGAGAGAGAAAGGCTGGTGGTTCCAGCAGCATGTAGAAGTGCATAAAAGTGCATAAAAGCCCTCTCTGTCTGTGTGTTAGATGCTAGAATCCTTAATACAGATACAGAGATATACATAGTATTTAATAAAACATCCCTCCTTAATGATTAATCAAGACCCAAATACGTAAGGATGCCTCTGTTTAAGTATCATGGAAGAAAGAAAGACACCATTCAAAGAACACTGGGGACAGAGACAAGGGACATACGCTGAGTTTTATAAAGCCTGTAACAATTCTTTTGTGTAATTCCCTTGTACAGACCTCAACCACTCCTCCTAAGAGCATGATGGATAGCAGCAGTCTGCTGTCATCCTCCAAAAGGCAGCACTTGGTGGGGAAGAGGAGGGGTTGCTGCAGGCTTTGTTTCAGCAGAGATGATCTGGGGAATGGCAGCACAGTGCTCTGCAGGCAGAGCTGTCTCAGCTCCACCCAAACGCCAAGCCAGCTCTGAAACAGGAGCCATTGATTCACCGTGTCAACACAGCACGGAATCCAAGCTAATGTACTCTGCCTTCAGCTCAGCTTTCTGGCTGGGGCTCTGGGTAGAGCTGGCTCGTGTCCCTCTGAGCTGGAGCGCAGGCAGACTGCGCAGAAAGGCAAACTGCTTTCCATCGCTGCCTCAGAAAGCTTTTGCAGGCATACTCTGAGTAATGGAGTGTTTCATTTCAGGCCTTTGAGAGGAGTCTGCTCTACAGATCACACATCCTACAGTTTGATCCTCATGTCATTTTGACTCTCCCTGAATTTAGAATTTGCAACACCAAAGGAGCAAGCAGGGATGTCACTTTATAACATGGATAAAACCATGGCTTAACAAGTGGAACTTGCTTTAAGAAAAATACAAAAGTACACAGACATGTCAAAAAGGAATACATAGTGTGTGATTTAATTGGATTTATAAATTAGGTGAAAAATGGGGAACAATTAGAGACTTGCTCTGTTTGTCACCACTCATTATTGAGCAAAAGATGAAATCAGAATGTGCGTCAGATTTTCAGTAAGCAAGCTACCTTTTATCCCAGAGTACTGGCATCCCACATTAGTGGCATGTTTTATAGGTAAGCTGTCAAGTCAACCAAAATTTGAATCATGTCGAGGTTACTTTGCATCCTTGTATGTGTACCATTACCAAGCTAAAGCAATGTGCAGAACAACTAACAGGTGCAGACTAGCCACTTGCTAAAAAGAGAAGAGAGGTTCTGAAATTGCAAATGACTATGTCTGAATATTTTTTTAAATAGCCAGGGTGCAAGGGCAGATAACAGGCATTATCAGGTGATTTGTTTTATGCTAGTTGGGATTTTGAGGACACAAGACTCAATTCTAGCCCCATTCTATTTTCAGTCATCATTTGTGCTCTTAGGGAGGCTGAATGCACTTTGCTTATTGTAATGGATTGATGACAGTTCTTCTTTATTCGCTTTTTTTTTTAAGAGAAAAAATAATGAAACTTTATTCTGATATTTGCTGATTCTATGATTGATTCTGCAGAGGCATTCTTTCTACTGTGAACCCCTCAAAGAATTCTTTTTTTTTTTCAATTTTTTGAAGAATTGATCTCAAGTGTTTTGAGTAAGCTGGAAAATCTTAGAAAAGCTAATCTTTCAGTGAAGTGTGATTCGTATCTTTGCATCATTTTACTAAATTAATGCATAGGTAAGGACATAAACCAGAGTTTATATATAATCTTTATCTTCCTGCTGGTTACAGTTACTTGGCAAAAAATTACATTTTGGTTTTGGTGATACAGATAATAAATAGGTAGGAATGTTCTCAGGTTGGTTCAGTCACTGCCAGTCATGTGGCAGGATGCACATCCACTTCAGTCTGGAGATACAGGATTTAAGCCCCAGAAATGGGCATTACATCCAGCAATACAGCAAAAATTACATGTGCCAGGCCTTCTATCAGTATCAAAAACACTTCAAAGAAAGAACTCCTTTAAGAGGTTGAATTAAACACTTCTCAGCAATAGCTTATGTTCCATCTTCCCAGTACATAGATGAATGCTTTCTATTCCAATAGAGTCTAAACAGTCCCAGTCAAGACTTCCACTCGTTAACTGCATGTGAAAAATAAATAGTATTCTTGCTTTTAGGATAGCTTCTTACCTTTTGGATAGAAATAAAACATTCTAAGAAGACACAAGTAACTGCATCAGTTCTGCTGAGTTAAAATTAAATCATATTGGATCTCTCATTTTACCCATGTCAGAGGCTGGGTTTGGTCCACTGAAGTGTTAATCGTCATGATATAGATTCACCAAGTTGGCTTTCTTAGTAAAGCATCCTTTTGCAGTATTTTATAAAACTGCAAGTTTGTTGTACAGCAGGATTGGCACATAACTAGATAAATGGATAGAGAGGTGGACTGAAAACTGGCTGAACTGCCAGACTAAAAGAGCTGTGATCAGCAGCATGAAGCCCAGCCAGGTACTAGTGGGGTACTGGGCTGCACAAGGCTGAGCAGCGCCAGCATGTCAAGGGAGGTGATCGAATCCTTCCCCTCTGCTCACCACTGGTGAGTCCTGGGTTTTCTTTCCAAAATCTCCCAAGCCTCTGGTGTTATCCCCTGGTTTTATATTTGGTACCTGCCATGGTTAAACATGAAAACCTGTACTCAGCTATTCAAGATTTCAGTAATACCTCACAAATATCTCATCTTTTGATGAACTACCATTTACATAGAAATCTGATAGATTTCTTTTTCTGTGTAACATGGCATGAGATGAACATGTTACTATGGATCTCATAAAGATTATAGGTTTCCCTGAAGATATTTAGGGATCTCTTAAATGTAGAACTAGTTTTGTTGTTTGCCAGTACTTGTTAGGTAAAACACTGCTTGGATGTTCTTTACAGAAGCATGCATTTCTGGTGTGGAAAAATAAGTAATATATATGAATGTAAAGAGTAAATCAAATACAGCATCTAAAGATTTGGTAAAGTTTTCTATTCTTCAGTAATTTGAACAGCATATGCCTCTGCAAGTTTTTTAATTATGCTTCTACATAAACAGTGTTGTTAATATTGTTGTAGCCCTGTAAATAAATTGGGTGCTCAGTTTTCATATGCTTCATATAAACTGCTTAGGTTGCTTTAAAAACCTCTGCCTATAATGGCAGAAAAGTACATGTTCTAATACTGATAGTTTCACATGCTGAGAGAGATTTCTCAGCTGTTTCATGTGTTAGTGGCTGGGCTTGGGTTTGGGTTTTTTCAGGTAGCATTGGTAGCATTTGTTAGTAGCATTTCTGAGCTCAAATCTTGTCATGATAAGATGAAATGAGTACGCAAATTCATTCTTCTGACAACCTCTCCATGCCAAGAAGATGTCAAATCACAATGAAGAGAGGCTTCTCTAGAAAAAATAATTAATGTGTTACAGTAATTCAAATTCAAAATCACCAGTGTATGCATATTAAAGCAAACATCTTAGACGTGTAGGAATTAAAGCTACCCTGGCCTTAATGGTTAGAAAACCAAAGCTGAGAAATAAGTAAAATTGACACTTTGCTGTGTTCCACAATATTTTAAAGATAATAATATATTTTCTACCTATAAATGTAATTTTTTTTCTTTAACCTCACTGCATAATCATGTTCTTTTGGATTTTTCTTCAGTTTAAGTACTACCTGTTTCCATAACTTCATAAACAAATGTCCAATACTCCCTTTACTCTCTTGCTTTATTTTTAATATTACAGGCCTCAAGAAGCTACGTGTCCTCAGTTGTGGGAATGAAGAACTGGTGGTTAACTTCAGGTTAGAGAATGATTGTGGACAAGTGAGACAACAGTGCAGAAAGCCCTATGGCGAGCGTGAGAAGCAGCAGGTTCAAAGCACCATGTAGTGGCAAACAGACAAAGCTTGAAGGTCAGTAGAATGTAAAAACAGAACTGAGATTATGTAATCCTTGGTAATAAATTGGGAGCTGGCATACAGGACAGGGGCATTTTGCTCTTGGTGATGCTCCCCCTTCAGCAAACCTGAGTGAGTCTGGTGTTTTTCAATGCGCCATCCCAATCGCAGCAGACCAGAGCTCAACACTCAGTGTCTCCTGGAAGGCATTCAGTAGTATCATGAACACAAATCAGATGCAGTTGGCTACCAGGTTTAAAACCACAACAGGTATCTGACTGACAAATATATAGATGATCAGCCATGGTGAATGCAACATTGCTAAAACAAGTATTCTGGACCTTTCCACAAGTGAAGTTAACATGGAGTGGTAACAAAGCGTGGAAGTTATGCTGGCATGAGCAAAACCTGGAGTAAATCTGCAGTGCACTGTGAACTATGTATCATCACCCCAGCTTCCAGTGACTAGTAGGATCCTAGTAGACCTATGTACTGGAAAGAAAAAAATTTTACCTAACCTGCTAAACATAGGCACTGTCAGTATTCCTTTGAATGTATTCCCATGCTTCTACCGTAGGAGGTACTACTTGAAACACACCGGTCCCCAAGTAAACCAAACACTCGTTCCCCTCAGGCACCCGGACACTTCCCGGTGCCGCAGTTCCCCCGCTCGTACGCCTGTTTGCTCAGGCGGGGAGCTTGCTGCTGCCGTCGCCCTGGGGCCCCCTGCTCCCCCGGAGAGGAGCCCCAGGTGCCTCCCCTCGGTGGGGAACAGCCGTGGCCTGCGGTGCGGTGCGGCGCAGGGGAGAGGGGGAAGAACACCTGCGCAGCCGAGGAAACGGGTGCTGGCCACGGCCGGCTTCAGAGCAGAGGGGCGGGCCCAAGCAGGGGGCAGAGGCACCGCCGGGCATGACAGAGGGTTGCCGACACGAGGTTTGTCCTGGAGACATGTCGGGTTTCCGTGGGGAGGTAATATCACCTACTTTTGCTACTTTGGACCCCAAGCCGCAAGCTCTGCTTGTACTCTTGCCTCCGAGCCCAATATTTAGGATTAGAATTTCACATTAAAAAAAGCAGGTGGCAATATAGTCAGCCGGCAGGAGAAGGACGCTGAAGAGAAGCTCCCCTTTCTCCCACCTCCCTGGCAGGCATGCTGCTCTTGCCACCGCAGCAGATGCGACCGTACCCCGCGGGACCCGCAGGCACCCCCAGGCTGGCGCCCCGCCCGCCTCCCCGAGGCCGCAGGGAGAGGTCCGTCTCCGCGGGGGTGAAAGCGCAGCAGGTTTGGCGGTTCTCTGCCCCCCCCCGGGGGGCTCTTCTTCGCTGTCAGCCCCCACGCCTACGGGCAACTGCCGCGGGGTCCCACCGCCCGCCCTCCGATGCCCCCCAGCAGGCTCGGCCCCGCCGGCGAGGGGAGGACACCGGGGCGGGGCCGGTCCCAGGTGAGCGGCGCCAGCACTTTCCGCGCCTGGCCGGCAGGTGGCGCCACCTGCCCCGCTCGGCTCCGGCGGCGCAGGGGAGGGGAGCGGCGGCAGCAGCCTGGCGCTGGCTCTCAGCGCCGCAAGAGCGGCGGGTCCGAGCCGGGCGCCGACGGCAGGCAGAGCCCCCCGCGCCATGGAGCCGCAGGCACAGGGTGAGTCTCGTCGGGACAGAGCCCTCTGGAGAGGCACGGGTCCCGTCCCTTCCGCCTCCGGGGGCTGCCGCTCCCCCGCCCCGGGAAGGGCCGAGCCGGCGCGGGGCCAGCGGGGGAATGCCCCGTGGCGGGGAGAGCCCGAGGACGAACCGCGGGCCAGGGCTGCGCCCGTCTGTCCGGCCAGGGCACCTTGAGAGGAGCGCGCTGAGAGGCTCCCCGGCCCCGGGCTCCGCCGGGGAGCGCGGCATGGCCCGGCCCGGCTCGGTTCTTTCCGGAGCGTCCTCGCCGTGCGCCCTGCCCGGCATCCCGCCCGGGGGTCCGTTGGCTTCCCTTGTTCTACTGCATGGCTGGGGGCCATGGTGGCGTCTGTTTTCTCCTTCTTGCTGGGTTTCAGCGTTTCACGGTCAAGTGGCTGGATTGTAAGTTCACATTAAATTAGTCTCGGTGAGGGTCCGGGGTCCCGGCAGGGTGTTTGGTGTAGTTTTGGGTGCAGCGTCCCGCCTGCCCCCGGTCGCCCGGCGAGAGCCTCCGGAGCCTCAAGCCTCTGCCTGCCGGGGACCCTGCGGCTGGACCTCCAGTAGAGCTCTCCGCTGAAATAAGCTTAAAATGGCATGTGCTAAAGCGTTCCTGCAGTGTCGCGAACGGGGCTTTCATTAATCTAAAGTGAACCTTTTATTTTTCTATTCCAACAGTTGTGGTTAAGTTAGCTATTAATTTCTCTCTCTGGATAAAGTTGATGTGCCTCCAAAGAACTGAAGAAACTTTTCATGCAAGGTTTAGTTGATGTTTGGTTCAACCTAAGGTATTTTTCGTACACAGATCTTGGCTCACCTTTATGGTCTTGCTTATGTTTTCCGAAGAACTTTCTGACTTTGCCACATGTGTCCGTAAATTAACAGTAGTAAGCAGGTGGTGCAAATATTTCTGTCAAAGCAGCATGTTTAGAAAGTGTTTATTGTCATCTATAAAATAGGGAGACAAAGTAAGGGGGAGACATATGCTCATTGAAATTAACTGTCAAAATAGCCTTCCAGAATAGTTAAAAACTGTCTTAAAGAAATACACGTAAAAGAAGCAAATGTTGGTTGCAAATACAGTTGTACATAAAGGAATACAGTAGGGAAATTTGAGTTCATGATGTTTGTGAAGGACAAAGCCTTTCTGGAAAAAGCGTGGTGTATGTGCTGTCCTAATAGATACGTGGCTGAAGCTGATTGGCAAAATAAATAGATCTGTGGCTCAGTTCATTGTGTTTTTAAAAGTCAGTATTAAGATTATAGTATAAGACTGTTACTGAAATTAATATTCTGAATACTATGGTGGGAGCAAGCGTTCTTTATACTGGAACTTCACATGGTAAAGGATTTGCTCATTTCTTGGTTTGTAGAACTGATGGAAAAGAGTAGCTAATTCTCATTAGCCAGATAGTGGTATATGTGAATGTGATTTTTTTATCTTCCCTGACTAGTAAGATGAGTAAATATGTTCTTAGTACATGTGAAAAATTCAATCCAATAAATGTGTTTTGCTAATGTGTGGTTTGGTCAGCAACTCTGTTGCTACCACAGGTCTTTAATAGATTCTTCTTCTAGATAAATATCTATTGGCTAGATAGACAATATAAAAGCATTTTGTGTTGTTTAATTTTATCTAATTATGGATTTGTAGCCCTTTATTTTTCTGTGTGCAATGCAGGAGCTCAGGAGCTTGTTTGGTTTGGTTTTGTTTGGGTTTTTTTTTATAATCATAAACTTAGTTGACAGAAAGACAAATATGGGACTTTTCAAGGCTATACTCAATTCTTAAGTCACTTTTTCCTGTTTCTCACCTGTGTATTTTATTTCTACAGTTTTTCAGAACAATCTCCCATTATTTAAAAAATATATTTCTTTGGTACACTAGCAGTACAAACTAAGATTTTTGTGCTAGATATTTGCATGCCAGCAAACCTTTGTTCCAAAATGTCCCTTTTTCCTTCTAGACTTAATTCAGTGCATGCTACTGCAGTTATGGAGGCTTGCTGGTAAGAAGAATTTAATCTGTAAGTGTCTAATGCAGTTGAATTCAATTAAGTATATCTAAGCACTGGCCAGAAATCTGAATTTTTCAATCACACTATGCAATTTGCAGAACACAGTTATAGGAGGTTACTAACAAAACAGTAGCAATTTGCTTGGGAAAATAACCCACTTCAAGAAGCGGTTAAGCAGCAGGACAAACGTGTATACATTTTAATGAGTTTATGAATTGCTTCTAAGGAACTTTTAGATGCCCACAGAGAAATTAATTCTGAATGGTTTCTTCCAGGGTGCTCTGCTGGGGGATGCCATTGCAATTGAAAAGACAAAGTAAAAGCTGTAAATTTGAAAGCACTGTAGAATTTCTCATATTTAACACTTTAAAGATTTTCTTCAAAAGGACTTTTTTACATAATTGTGTTGTTTGTGCCATTTTATATTGTCCTGAAGGGAGGCTACACTGAAGTAGGTAAATTTTATGTTCAAGAAATACATACAGGGAAGCTTAAAACGTAGATTTCTTCGGAGCATGAAAATAATTTTTGTCAGCATTTTTTACATAGCAGCATGAATTAACTTTCTAAATCTTAATGCAGCTGTTGACAAAAGAAGTATTACTACGTGTAACTGTACCAAGCTACTGCATAGAGGTCACAGATAACGACGTAACATCTGTCCATGCCCCAAAAACTGTGAAGGTTAAATTCTCTGATGTTGATCTTAAAGTGGTAGAGAGTTTTCATGAGCTGAAACGGAATTACTATTATACTTAAGTATATTGAATGTGTCTTGCAGCATTCACGCTAACTAGATGAGACATTCTACCAGACAGAAAATAATAGTAATTAATGTTAAAATATTTCCTAAATAAATATGTTCAATATAAACAAATTCATATGTGTAATAAAGATCATAAATTGTGCTTTGCATAAATTGTACCTTTAAGCTTCTGGGTCCTTTTATCTTTGATCACTTTTTCCTTTTAATGGTCCCAGAGCTAGCTGATCCTGGGGACACAACAGCTATACTTACGCTGGGTGCTAAAAATTCCATAAGAACATATTTGTTTTTCTTCCTATGTCTGTCAGTCACTTTTAAAGTGAAAAGTTTGGGAGTTTGAAGAATAACGTTTCTCTCTGAAAGGCAGAAAAATCAGAACTGTGTATTTGCCTCTCATAATACTTGTTCTGCTCTAGGTCCACATTAACTGACTACCCTGTATAACCCTGCTTTCTAGTTTAAAACTCTGAATGTCCTCTCATAATGACAGTGCCGTGGATGTCTTCATCTGTTTCTGATCTGACAATCCCATGTGTCTTTTAACACTGGAGATTTGCTCTTAATACATCTCTCTCCTTTAGCAATACTTCTCCCCTTTTTTCTTATATCCAGCTATAATTGTACCTCCTTCTTTCTCTGTCATGACCAGTCTTGATTCTTACACTGACAAAGCTTTGGTTGTTTCTGCTCTTTGCCTTTTTACCCAGGTAGCTCAGCCAGCTTCTTGCACTTGAGAGGGTTTTTGAGGCATCTCCCTGTACTAGGAGTTCTTCTTAACAGATGTTCTGCATCCTCTGCTAGTTGTGCATTGTAGCCATAATAGCTTGCTGTGGCTATGCATACAACTCTGAAATATTTTGGTACAAGACTTGCCAAAACAGGGCATTGGCAGCTTGGTCAGCGTTCTCTCTCCCTCTTTCTCCTTGCTGGCTACCTTGTGGTTACTAATACAGATATGAATCTGAATAGAGAGTCAGTCTCACAGTGGGAAGGTGGGGATAAGGAACACACGATGTTACTTCACTGCAGCAGCAGTGCTGTGACTGTCGCACCAAAGCACAATCTTGCTGGGGAGGGCAGCATCTTCCCTAGCCGTGTGTTTTGGGTTGGTGGCTTTCCCAAGGAGCACTGACTGTTTTGTTCTATGCTCACCTTTTCCCTAAGGGCAGAGTAAAACTAGTGGCTTGGGGCTGATTTAGTATAATTGTTCTATGAGAATAAAATCCCTCTACTTGGGTAAGTCCATCAGCACACAGGTTGGTCAGTGTCAATACGTGTGAGAAAATAGAAAGGATGAGGCAAGGGGAACCTTAGTTTTCTTGCCCAGCAGCAGCTGCTGGTTCCTTCCATTGTGAGAAGTGTATTTACATTCCTGATCTATCTTTGCAAGGAAAGTCTCTGGTCACACATGCTTCCAAGGCTTCATGATTCACTCTTGTTAACCAGGGGTTTGTCCTGTCTCTTTACTGCCTGCTGGAGCTCACCATTGCCCTGCTATGGAAGGCAGGAGAGGACTTTGCACAGCGTCAGGAAGATACTGGGCTAACTGAACCAGCCAGAGGTAACCTGCACATTTCACTGCATGGTGGAAGTCTCAGCTGCCGTGTTAATAAGATCACATGAAGATACGGTCAGGTGAAAATGGTAGGGTTGTAAATTATGAGAGGATTCTTAAATATTTAACAAGAGTGTGTGGAGCTCATGATAA
>VZTO01002308.1:1683-30728 GCA_013400615.1 Syrrhaptes paradoxus
GTACACAAATGAAACAGAACACACTTCTCCATTGGTACCACAACAGAAAAAGGAACCATTCATATTCTTATCTAAATATAAGCATTACACTTGTGAAATTCTCCCTTTCTGGTCCTCTGCTGGATTATATAAATTTCATTAGGATTGTGCACTCCTGGTAAACCACTGGGATTTTGTCACGTACAGAAACAGCCCTTAAATCCAAGGAAGCTTAGGAGTACGTCATGGCCATGTGCTGACTTCCCCTTCAGAGAGACAGATGTTTTGTTTTTCCTGAGAGGTTTTCCAAGCCCACCTCTGGGCTCACTTTACTCCCCATCTGATGCTCCCTGTGTTTCACCATGTTGTCACTGAGTACTGGTAAATCTCTACCTGGATTACTGAAGCAGCCACCACGAACAAAAGGTATTGCCCCAAACTGCTACGGCTTTTAGATACATTTTATACTGATCTCACACAGATTAAAAGATGGCAATGGTATGACTGATAAGGGAACTGTAAATTCATGGCTGTTTTATTCTACCAGAGCTCAAATAATCTAACCACTCTGATTTGACTAAAATGTTCATACTTTCACTGCAGATCAGAAAAAAAAATCTTTATGAGAGCTCCAGATGACTCATTATAAAAGATATTGTTGTATGCGAAGTGCCAGTAAGCTTGAAAGAGACCTTGTCACTACATATGTCATTTATATTAATGAAAGTACAATAACAACCAGTCATTAAGAGGACTAAGTTCTCATCACACCTCAATGGCCTACCCTAAAACCTCATTATGAAACTACACATTTTTTCTAAATATGTAGACTGTCTAAAATTAACAATAATAAATCCTTTTGCAACTATTTTTAAGCAAACTAGGAGACAAACTTTAATCAAATAAGCTGTAGTCCTGAACCACCCCTACCCCCAAAAAACAACAACAAAAAATCCAGATTTTATCTATCATTTACAGAAGATAAGCATTTTGTTTACTTATAGCCCATTAAGTGTCCAGAGCACTTAAATATATCTAATGCCTAGGTGAGAAAGCCATGGATGTTGCAAGGTAAACAGATCCATAATTAAAATGACTGCATTCATACACCTTGTTAAAAGCATTGCCTGTTAGCAGAAATCAATAGTGAGTTATATACTTTGCCCTATAAACAAAGCTTAAATTTTGTTATTGATACCACTGCAGTGCTGGAATAGGTACCCACTTACAAGCATGGAGTTACAGTAGCGGACCAAATGGGAGAAACTGGCCCTAGCCCACTTTAACCAGGAATTAACTGAGCTGCTCTAAACAGACCCTGCAGGACAAGAGTGGTTACGGGGACTTGACAAGTTTCATTCTGAAAAGAGCATTTCCTTTGAATTAGGTTTACAAATGGGTCTCCCCTAATGAAGTACGAAATCTCCTATTCATGTCAAGCAAATTCTGAACATTTTACCTACAATGCCATAGCTATTCTTGCATTTGGTTGGAGTTGGTGGAGCTCTTATATTGTGTTGTTTAAAGTTAAAAACAATTTTATTTCCCCCCTTGCTACAACCACTCTCCACACAAAGCAACCTCCAGCCTACACAGGTGGTTAGGGTACAATAGCTGGATGCAAATCCAGGGAAAACTGGCGTAAATGAAAGCATACCACAAAGAAGAAACACTAGCTGGAGACTCCTCTCCGTAATTATGTTCCATTTGACCTACTACAAAGACTCATCATCAGAGAGCTGTGTTAGCACTACCAGACTCTAATTAAGTCTTCTGGATCTGCTTTAACACAAAGTTAAAAGTGAAAACCAAGCAGATCACCGAATGCGAACCTCAAGACCAAAGAGTTTAACATCGTTAAGGGCGAGGAAGCAACTTGCTGTTTTAGCCCTGAAGCACACAGCCACTCCAGCACCAGACAGTTAGATCCTCTGCTTTCCCAAGAGCCATGCTCTTCCTTTCGCCACTGTGCCCAAGCACTTGTCACTCTGACACTCATCCACATTCAGCAAGACTGGGAAGGTAACTGCCTGTAGCTCTCTTCAGCACCTGGCTCTTCAGAGTTACACATAGTGCCCAGGAGGATTACACCAATTTTCTTCTATATGTAAGCAAGTACAACAGAAAAAAATCTATTTTATCACAAAAAGTATATTTCTAGCAGACAAAACACAAAAAGTCAGCTTTGCATAAAGGAACCTCATTCATCTAAACATTTCAAAATTACAAACATACACTCAGACGGAAACACACACATAGTACCATTTAAAGCTAGTAAAGAAAGAGGGACTTAAAAGAGAAAAATGGATTAATTTGTTTCCAGATGGACTACGCTACTGCTTTTTAATGTATATTGTGATTGCATTCTGCATGGATAAAGATAATACCGTTGAATCCCATCCCCAAAAATCCCAAGCAACGCTATGATAGTTTTCATTTCCTTTGTTAAAAATTGAGAAAATCCAGGCTCAATGCAACTTCCTCAATAAGTATGTCCAAATGTAACAGCAATTTTGCCCTGCAACAAAATGCTACCAGAACTGATGGGGAGCTGTAATTTAGAATGAGACAAAATAGATACATTCTTCACTTGTGGAAGAACCACACCCACAAAATAAAAACTCATTGGACTAAATATTTTAGAGTGACATTGCAGAATAATGAAGTGCAATAATTCAAGAAAATCGTGTGAGTTGGCTAACAGTAGAGAGAAGTCTCACCTTACTTTTATAGCAATAAGCTCCACGAAGTCAGAGTGACTTCTGAACTCTTCCTCCATTACTTTGTTTATAGCTGTTCACAGCTTTAAAAGGCTTGTTTCAAGAGCAAAAAAAAAAGTTTTAGAGGTGAATAAATCCAAAGTTTAAGGTTTTACCCAAGCCTCAAAACATAAATTAAAGGGACATTTAATTTAGGTTAGAACATTATAGAATAACTTAAGTGTTGGTGTGCTGCCATTCACATCAATGGGAACAACCACCCGATCAAACTCAATGTTAAGCTTGCTTCAGCATTTTCATATTCAGCTGAAAGCACCCTGGTCTTTCAATTATTATGATAAAAACCACATGGCTTGGTCTTCTCTTTTTGTACAAACATTCAATCTATTTTTTTTTTTTCTTCACTAATGTCGACAGCTAATCAACCGGCAGAAAGAACTTAGTGCATAGATTTGTGAAGTGAACACTGCTTTTTCACAAACAGCTAAAGGATACCAAGTGAATTTGGTTTAAAAGCCCACGAGAAAAACATGCTAAAAGTTTTCCATTTCCTGACACATTTGTTGCTGTGGTAAAAAAAAAAACAACAAAACAACATTTACTTGCAAACATATGTGCCCCCAATGTAAAAACTTAACAAAATGAGACATTACAGATCTGTTGGCAATTGTATCCTTTGGAAATACCCTAAATCCTGACATGTTGAGGTAAAAAATCCTCATGAGTGTTGAACACAGGTAATTCCCAGTGCCTTCAGTAGGAGTTGTGGGTATTTCAGCCTCCTCTGGATTAAAACAAGGCATGATTTTTATCAACAAAACAAGAGCTCTTCTGTGCCACATGTGATTTTAACAGCAAACTCTATCAAATCAGAAAAAATGTATCACATCACAGTTCTTACCAAAAAATGTGTTTAGCCAGTAGCCTGGGTTCAGCAGAACAGCAGCTGACAAGCTAAAATGCATCACCCTTATTTATTTATTTATTTAAACTGCTAATGCACTGTGCTGGTTTTCCATCTCTTTTTCTCACTCCTGGATACCTTCAGGGATGACGTACAAAGCACATCAGGTGTTTCTCCCCTCACTGCTATCAAGCGCTAGGAATGGCATATCTCGCTCAAAGCACGCTTCTTGCTTTCAAAACAGCAGCCAGCCAGAGCAGAAAAAAAAAAAATCCCAAGGCAAACTTGTGCAAAATATTTTAATTTAGGCTAAGAAGAAAAAGAAATGCTTAAATGACTCTTGATAGCACAAGACTACTTCCATGACTGCTCATTTTTGTTGAACATCATCTACACAGCATGTGGAAAGACAGGTTAATTTTGAATTGTATTAACTAGACAGGAAACATAAGTGTTCCTGTATCCATACAGCATGAAGGCCTCCAAGCACAGGCAACAGCAACCTTTTTAGTCCATTTGTAAACTTTTAGATGCAAAAATTACTCAACCTGTTAGAAAACTATCTATGCAAAGTGGTCTTTCATGTACTTTGGATTAATCAGATTTCCTAAACAAATTCAAGTCTCACAGTCAGGCAAGTGTAATAATTTTGAGCCCTGAATATTTGAAACTGTGTATCATTGTGAAGCCAGTTTTCCTTCCAAGTTCTTAAGCAAAATCACCTGCTTGTTTTCAAACAAACAAGGGAGATGTGAAAAATCCATGAAAAAGAGCTAGGGGCTGTTGTCTTGCTTTATATTAAGTGATACTTTGCAAATGACACCCTTCAAGTTACACCTTAACTTCTTGTTAAAATGCAGCCAAAATCTATATTACTGCACTTCACACACATAGGTAAAATACATCGTTGAAAGCACACTAAAAGACTGGGGGAAAATGCATGAAACAGATAAATTACTTGATTGCCTCTGAATAATAAATTGTTCCCCAGCAGATTTATAATAGGTGGCTTTACTGTAGAAACACATTTCTGTCGTCAATAGGAACGGTTAGCTGAAGAAAGAAAAACAGTCTAAAACAACTTTGGAATTGAGAAGTAAATCGGAAGGCAATGCTTCTGCTGGCTGGACAAACTAATGATGTTTCATCTCTCTTTTCTCACTAAACACTAATATGTGACAGCAAATGATCCATTTACTCTGGATCACAATGCTATTTTCCCCACTTATCCCTGGAATAACACTGTCTCGGGCTGCTGGTGGAACAGAAACACTATCAATTCATGTTAGCCCTAAAGTTTTCCCTCTTGGCACTCCTCTACTGAGAAGTCAGGGGAGGAATGGGAGCCATCACCTCGAAGGTGCCAGTAATGATCTATAAAGAGATGTCCTGGAGCACAAGGGACCGAAATCTTTGGACAGCTCTGTAGCTTTCCTGCATCTCTGACCACTTCTCCATCAGCAGTCTCTGTTGTGCTCCTTGCTCTATGTACAGTGGCTGTTTAGAAGATTTATCACTCATCATCCCATAAACACAAAATACAAATGCACTTCACACGTACATACTCGTGCCCACACACACTCAAGACACACGTGCACACACATACTTGCTTCCCCCGACATCACATGCAATTCTTTCCAAGTCCCCTGTGTATTGCTTAAAAACAGAAAACAAGCACCCCCCCCAAAAAAAGAACCCCCAAAAAACAAAACCCAAAAAAACCAACCAACCAAAAAACACCCTACAAAACAAAAAAAAATCGACAAAACACAGAAAAGAGAAGGGAATGGGGAGGGGTGCAGAGTAGGGGGGGCGGAGGGGGGCGCGAAGGAAAAAAGAGAAGCTTTTTTTTTTTCCTGCTGTTGCTGTGGCTCCCAAGCATGCAGTGCTAAGGAAGAGTAGTTCCCCACTTTTGTCAGCTAGCTACATCCTTGGGATGAAAGGAAGCAGTCCGGAATGATGCCGAGGCTGCAGAAGGGAAAATAAGGCTTTGCAAACATGCCTGACTCCCCACGAAATTCTCTCCTTCACATCCCCTCCTCCTAAAACCTGCCCTAAAGGGGAGAAAAGAAAAAACAAAACCAAAAAAAACCAACACACAAGGAAAAAAGTGATGAAAAGACAAAACTCACCTTAACAAGGGGTGTTGGATGGGGTCAGAGAGGAGGAAGGGTATATAAAAAGATCTATTTTTAGCAGAGGTTGTGATAGTATTGAAATACACAGACACAGGAAGCAGGGAGAAGAGTATTAAAAAACGAGGGGAAGAGAAATTATCAAGAAGGTGCAAGTCAGTCTGGCAGGAGAAACAAGAATCCCCAAGGAAAAAAAAAATTAAAAAGAAAAAATAAAAAAACAACCACCAAATGCTAAGAGATGCAGGAGGGAGAGCGTGGCGGTGCCGGGGTTTTGTTTTGTTTCTCTTCGCTGGGGGCGGGCGAAGGCGGCGGGGCGNGCGGGCGCCCCCCGCCGCTCGCCACTGCGGGCCGGGGAGCGGGGACGCTCCGGGGCAGGGGCGTGGCGGCAGAGGCGGGGAGGCGCGCCCGCCGGCAGGGGTCCCGGGGGGTGGGGGGTCTCTCTGCAGCGGCACTGTCGGTGGCGGTCGTCTGTGAGACGAGCGGTGCCGGCTGCTGGTCGCGGGGAGGGATCCGCGCTTCTGCGCGGGAGAAGTGCCGATGCGGGGTCCGACGGGCTGCGGGGTCCGACGGGCTCCGGTGTCCTTGCCTGGCATCTCCGTGCGGGACCCGGGGTCGCCCCCGAGGCTGCGGAGAGCAGCCCTTTTGCGGCGCCGTGGGGTAAAAGGAGTTCGGGTCTGGGGAGCAAAAACGGGCACACCGAAAGGCGATCGGCGTTGTGTTAGCTGAATGCTGCAGATCAATGGCACCTACGCATCGCTCAGTATCATTGAGAAAAGTGCCAGCAACAAGCTGGGAGGTTGAAAACTGTGCTTGTTTTCATTAAAAGTAGGAAAATTTCATCCAGGTTTGCCTTTAATACAGAAGCGTGGCTCACAGAGATAGGCGCCAGCAGGTGATGTTCATTCTTGATCCAGATGGAAGCTACACACAGCATTTTGTTGATGAGGACTACCAGAGTGTCACGTTTGTCTTAAACAGCTGACAAAGTCCAGCAAACATTTGGGTGTCACAGAAGCAAGCTTTTACCCAACTTATCACCCCCAAAAATACTCTGCAATTAAAAATAAATCCTGTGAAAGCTGGTTTTAAGCAGATAAATATAAAAACTTTGGACACCTTTTTACATTTTAACTGTCTAGATTGAAAGAAGTAAAAAAAAAGGTGGAAAATTTAAGTGCAGAGAAATAAATCAGATTTTAAAAAGTATTTTATTTCTATCTACAGTGCTATTAACAATTATAAGTAAACATGCCTGTTTATGACCTGTAATTTTGAATTGACATTGTCCCATAAGCAATGAGAGCAAATGCAGGCCAAGTTGTTGG
This sequence comes from Syrrhaptes paradoxus, assembly GCA_013400615.1. Lineage (NCBI taxonomy): Eukaryota > Metazoa > Chordata > Aves > Pterocliformes > Pteroclidae > Syrrhaptes > Syrrhaptes paradoxus. The sequence goes on from VZTO01002308.1 coordinate 8,750, forward strand.
ATGCAAAACTTGAAACTGGTGTATAAGCTGTGCTCCAGCACCACTGTTACGCCGAGATAAGCAGAAGTGCATATAGTAAATAGTAGAAGGATATGCTCCAGTATGTAAACTGATGCTAACAAAGATGCTCAGACTAGTGTTGTTTGGGGATACCCAGCAGTAGATGAAGCCATCTGGAATGAGAGTTGTGGAGGTACGGGGCTATATCATGATTGCTCTTAAATACCGGCCTTGTTACCCACAGGGAGGATGGTGTGTGAACCAGCTGTCCACCTGAGGACTTCAAGCAGCCTGGCAGAACATGTCATGATGGCCAAACTCGCCTGATACCGTACCGCTGGTGTAACATGGCAGGGGATGTGGTGTGCCCCGTTGCGTTCTCCAGTTATAGAGTGATTCTGGTCTGGCAGGCACCTTTGGAGCACTTCCACGGGGGCTGTCAGGAACACGCCAGTTATCTCTGTACTCTGGCTTCCCACTCACTATCGGCTGAAATAGAGGAGCAGGTAAAATATTTTGAATGTAAGTCTTGCTTGGAAGGGGAACATCTTTGCTAAATTAATAATTCATTAAATAGAAAAAAGACATTCTCTGAACTGAACAACAATTTCATTATCCTGTATTTGAACTCTTTTCTCTCCTCCAGAGAAAGAAGTGCTTCCTACGGGTTTGCAGCAGAGGAACTGGAGGAATAACGAGCTTTCGAAATCTCTCATATGAAGTAGAAATAAAATAAGAGGATATAGTTCCTTTAGTGAGCTCCTCACAGGAGTCAGAGGAAGAAGATCCTCTTCTGTCTCAGTGCAGGCTCAGCTGCTGACTGTTTTTTCTCCAGTTTCTTCTCTGAACCGAACTGTTCAGCAGTCTAATGACTGAACCCAACAGTTTACAGGATTTGGATCATGTCTCTCTTTTCTGAAATCAAATATATACAAAATTATTCACAGCCACACAAAGGGGAATAAAGACATTGGAAATGAACTCTGTGCTGCTTGGAGCCCTGATTTCTGCAATAACTGAGTTGGGGAAATGTTTTATACATTAAAGTTGAGGTAATGTTTTATACATTATACTATTAAATATTTTCTTTAATTTTAGCTCATTTTCAAGAAGCTGCATCTGAGTTAACATGTATTTACATGAACTCTCTTTGACTTCCAGTGTTTATGAATAATTTTGCACTGGTGCAGAAGTGCCAATTTACTGTAAAACACAGGTCCATCCAGTAGGCAGTGCAAGGCTCTGACCACTACCTGTTGCCTGAGCCACTCTATGCCCAGTAATATCAGGGACATGACTACAGCTGTCAGCTGTGGCCCCATTGACTTTGCCAGTTTGCACAGACCTATTATTTTCAATTCCACTTCTCCATAAAAACAGGTTCTTTGATGAGTGGCTTTATAGTTGGATTATGAAAAGCACACACACTGGTGGTATTCGGGAACACCTAAACACAAATTCTTAAATGCCAGCATATCTTTTTAAAAGGCACATTTCAGTTGCCGTATCACAGGATCTGCATATATGATGTCTGATTTACAGGCATAATTTGGCACTCAAGTTATTTACATGCTGGGAAACAGTCAGTTCTGTAGCTTGTACATACATTTAAATGGATGGAAATCATGACAAGGGTTAAAACCAGAGATTTTTATTATGTAAAGGGCTCCCATAGAAATCCTTTTTCCGAAAGACATTATGCATACATTATAAATAATTGCCTAAACTGATAAAAAACATAGTCAGAAAGGTTATTGAGAGAACAAGACAGAGCATCTAGACTGACATTAACAAAACCATTCCTCAGAGGTCATTACATTGTTTCAGGGTGTCACTGTTGCTGCCAGTGACAGGGCATGTGGGAATGGTTCAAAGTGGCATCAGAGGAGGTTTAGACTGTGCATTAGGAAGCATTTCTTTCATGAGAGGGTGGTCAAACACTGGAACAGGCTTGCTAGAGGGGTGGTTGATGCCCCAAGCCTGTCAGTGTTTGAGAGGCATTTGGACAATGCCCGTAATAACATGCTTTATTTAACTTTTGGTCAGCCCTGAGCTGGTCAGGCAGTTGGACTAGATGTTTGTTGTAGGTCCCCCTTCTAACAGAATTAGTCCCTTCCCTTCCCTCCCTTGGTATGGACATAATGAAGAAATCCTTTTTAAATTACCAAGCATCAGCTGAATGGTGCTTGTTAGTGCTATGTCTGAAGGAGGCATGATGGCAGTCTTTCTGCTCCTGATAGTGATACATGCAGATGTTGTTTTCATTAGTGTAAGTTTGAAAGTTAATTTCAGGCCAATAAGTAGACTTTTCTAATAGTATTATCTCACAAAAAATAAATATAATTATTATTTCAATCTATTGAAATCTGATTGTCCCTCTTGTCTAGGCTTTTGTCTGCTTCACCTGAAAATGGTAAAGTCCACAAGTCATGCCCAGGTGAGATGGGAGTCCACTCACAACTTCACAGGTTATGGACATTCAACTTTTCACAGAACACATCAAAACTCTAATTTAATATAGACTCTTAAATTTAATATGGATGTCAAAGCAATAAATAGCAGTTCAAGATGTTTGGGAAGTCCCCAGAGGTTGCAGATATGCTGATTATTTCACACTATACCTTTTAAGAAATTATTTCCTGGTTACCTATTGCTAGGTAAAGGGTGTAGACGTGCAACTTTATTTTCTGTTGTACAAACATGACAGGAACACATGTTCCATGGTTTATCATAGTATGGTTTACTACAGTTGTGAAAGATGGTATTTTGCAAGTGTGTGGTGTTAGATTTCAAAAAAATATGCCTGGGAAATAAAACAGCCTTTTGAATTGAAAAAATACCAAACAACACTTCAGACTAGATGACCAACCTGACTAGTCCTATGATCTTACATATTATCAATAGTTTTGTTAACATTTTTATGCATTTTGCCAATTATTATAAAAGGCTTCTTTTAAAATGTTTGTATCATATTACCCTACATGTGTTCAAAATGCTAAACCTTCCTAATACTGTGTGATGTTGAATGAGATGTGTTTGCTATTTGATTGCAGTTTGATTCAACTCACAGGAATTTTAAATATCCAACTACATATTAATAGAAATATGACATGCATCATCATATTTTTCCTTTCAATTTATTAGCATTGTGATAGATCTGGAAACAATTACACATACCAACTTGAATTAACATAAACCAGGCTAATAATGCGCACTTGTGAGCAAATCTTTTGTTCCAGGCTAAGGCAGAGGAGCTGAGCTGGAACCCGGGCAGACAAATGATGGAGTTATGGAAGGAAATCATTTCTCCTTCAGCAGAGAAGTAGCTGTTATCTTAAGTTCCCTATAAATATGAAAGTTTCTACCCTCTATCAGAGGAAATGCCTATTGTGATCACTAGTCCAGAGTCACAGCTGTATTTGTCTGCTTCCTGTCAAAACTGCTCAGAGTATTAAGGATTACTTGTGATATTGTGGCTTGTAAGGGGTTTTGTGGAGGGATGTAATAACTAACTTTATAAACATCCATTTATACTGCAGCCACTTAAGTCATGAACAGTCCTTTCTGGGATAAATTGGTAAATACATATCTAGAGGACAGTGATGAGCACCTTTTTTTCCTCCCAGTTAATTGCTCTGTACTATTTATTGAGTAACCACATCAGCCTGTTCCCCGTGTCGTTCCAATAATGTCACACAAGCCAGGACAGATGGACTTTTGTGAAAGCTGTATTACTCCAGTTTTATTCACTTTCTGTGTTTCAACAGCTGTGTCACAAACTTACCAGAAGCTATGCAAAGTGACTTGTCTCCCACCACTGAACATACTTCTTCCAGAAAACAATCAACAAGTTCTCAAAATGACATTCCACTTCAACGATTTCTGAAATTACAATTATATTTTAAAAAGTGAGCATGCTGCTTCTTTTGGCACCTGGCACCATACATGCAAGGCTAACCTCTACGAGCTCTTTCCCATGCATCAGAATGACACTAGCTCTTCCCACTATTATTAGTTTATTTATTAAACTTTGGTAGGCTATCTGTTCAGACTTATTGGTAATTTTTATCTGACCAAGACGATTACTGACAGGTTCATCCATTTTAAAAGGAGACTAGAATGGATTTCTCATTTGGCTGTCAGTCTGTGTTCTTCATTTGTCAGAAAAAGTCAAAGCTCGCTCTTCATTTGTCAAGTCTGTCTTTCCCATCATATACAGTGGGTCAGAGATTACAGCTCATCTCAGGTACTTATAGCAAATATGTTGTGGACATTAAGAATAGGATTGCTTGACTTTGAAAGACATGTACAGTAGCTTACAGTAAGTACTACAGGACACCATTGTCAGGATCAAGCTAATAAAATAGAACAAAAAAATGTAGCAGTCTCCTGCCCCACTCACAGGTACATAAGATTTTTCTATTGTGCATGTAAAAAAACATCAGCAGGATTTCCTTAAGGAAGCAGTTGTGGGTTTGTGGGTCTGGGGTTTTGGTTTTTTTTGGTTTTTGTTTTGTTTTTTTTTTTTTAAATTCTGGGGAGCTTTTAAATTTTTGGAATCCCAAGGATTTTAATAAGTCAGAAGAGATTTTTTTTTTAATTGAAACAATTCTTTAACTTCTAGGATAAAGATAGGTTTTGTAGAGGATAAGAAACATCCTGGAACTCAACAGACCAGGTGCCAAGGAGCAGCAAGGAGCAGCTCCCTCAAGGACGTATACAAGAAACCAAGCGGGATAGCCCCTTCCAACATTGCAGCCCACAACATCCAAGTGAGGTGATCAAAGCAGGCCTAGGAGTCACAGTCAGGTTCAAGAAAGAGTCCAGATCATCAAGTAAGTTTGCTGTGAAAGCAACCTGCAAGTCAAGGACAAGACCAAGTCCAGTGACTGCTGGGAAAGTCCATCATGACAGAGCAGGACTGAGATTAAGCTAGAAAATCAAACTCCAGATCAGAACCATCCATGTCCAGGCATAACTGTATCTGAGCTCAAGGCCAGCATCCCTACAGCATAGCCAAAAAAGAGATGGAGAGTACTGGGCTCAGCTTAAAAAAGCCTCTGTGTCCATGGGCAGTGGTGTGGCTTGAAGCCCTAGGTGATGCTGGTTAGTGCCAGTAAGGCTCATTAATGCATTCAGAGCCAAGAGGTGGTGGTGAAGTGATAGTGGAAGTAATAAAAGAGGTGTTTCTGCTTGCTTCTTTGTGTGTTTTTGTGCTAGCAGGAGATGCAAGCTGTGTGTGTAGCAATAAGTCAGTCTGTAAATAAGAAAAAGGGGGGAAGGATCATTATAAACTGGAGTAAAAAGAAACAAAAATAACCTAAGAGGTGTGAGAACTGGAAGAAGAAAAGAAAGGGTGATGCAAAAGGTAACGTAAAGAGAAAAAATGAAGTTCCCATGAGAACAATATAGTTATAGAATGCTAATGCTTTATGGAAAAAGGTGGAATATATGTGTTTATTTTAACTATTTGTGGGCAGCTGGAGCTTTGCCCTTATGACTGTGCCAAAAAGGGAAAAGAAGATTTTGCTAAATCATTATGTTCCCATTCTTTGTTCTCTCCTTCAAGTTGCCTTCATTTTTCCTGTTACTTTTTATTCTCTTACTTGGTACAAGGTTCTCTGCTTTCTGTGGGTGTCTTAGGGTTTCCTATGAAGAAAGATATTTTTCCTTTTGTTTCTAACTTCTGTGCCAAGAATTTCCTTTGCTCAAACTAAGATCAGATCCATAGCTGACTGCATTTTGCTCTCTCTTTACTTAGGTATGTGTTTGGCTCACTGTTTACTCTATTAGGAAGGGGTTACTGACTGAGAGCGAATCAGACGTTGACCTTACTTGCAGTGATGTTGGTGTGGTTTTACACCAGGGGACCTTAGATTAGATCATAATTTCATCATTAATTGTCTCTAGTAAATTCTCAACCCATGTGCTCAACCTAAAATTATTCTTTTGGCTTAATAATGCTACTTCCCATTTCATGTGTCTTCAGCCCTTCCATTATCAGTTCTTCTGATGTTTTTCTGTCAGCTCAGATTTTCTCTCTGTCATTTTCCTCCTGCTTCCTAATCACAGATTTAGGCACAATTCTCATTGTCCTTGACAACCTTGGACCAATGAGCAATTTCACAAAATGAGAATCAATTGCAATATCATTTTATACTCCCACATTCAGAAGTGTATTTTAAGATAAATGTAAATTCTTATTACTCTGTTGTGTTAAAATATCTGACAGCACCTTAATACTTTACATCATTGTACCTTTTTAGTATTTCATGATGTAAATCCAATTAATAAACAGACCATTAGGAAAAAAATAGAAAACTTATCAAGTCCTTTACAACAGAACAAGTTATTCCTAGCTCTGATCACACATTCTTTTTGCACTGGATTTCACATCCTGCTTTCAAAATAATTTAACTACAGCAAAACAAAAATGTTGCTTACCAGGACAAGTGAAGTAAAAGCACAAAACAGAATAAAAATATCTCAATTGAACATACATATTACTTAATGGTTGCACACTTACTTTGTGTCCACTACATGGACAGTCACTTCTGACTATATTTGAAAAGGGATAGCTATCTGTGAATTAATCAGAGTTAAATTCTGCAGTTTATCCTTATGCTTGTAAATCTGACCCACAACCTAATTTACTCCCACTCCTGTATTTAAATTCATGATCTGGCAGATTTGATAATCTAAGTTACCACAATTAATTTTTCCTTTCAGAAAATAATTCATGAAGCATCAGATTTCTGGAATTCATCGAAAAAGTTTAAATCAAGTTTCATGTAAAGATTGTCAGGAAAAACATGCCTTTTTATTTTTAAACTGACATGTAGAAGATATGTTGCTATCTGGTATATGATACCAAGAACAGACAGGATGTAATCCTTTAGTATGGAAATAGGAGGCACATACTCAAGTTACTTTGATTGTAATAATAAGAAATTATATTTATTATTTTAAATTATTGAATATAAAGTATTGAGCAGGGAATTTGCCAAATGGATTGAATTAGTGTATGTATTTGTTTGTCTTATTTGATTATGTCAACAAGGAAGGAGCAGATACTGTCTGTGAATAATTTGATTCTTCTGTATTTTTACTTCAACCAACAATTAAAATAGTTTTTGTTTTCCACCTGACATATCAAAGTCCATCAATATTTCAAGAGTCTTTCCATCCTGAGCCCCATTCCACAAGAAACTTTATCCACTCATTTGACCTTCTTCAGAAGGTTTTTGCTGGCACTCAATACCATTTTTTTTCACATGTGACACTGCAGCATAAACATGCCTTGGGCAGATGACTCAAAAGTTCAGTGTCCTTTGAGAGAGGGACTGTCCTGGATGACTTAGGAGTGCTTCCAATAGTCTTATTCATGCAAATACAGGCTTCCAACCATGTCCCAGATTTCTTCCACTGCAGCCCTGAGCTGGTGGCCTCTCCCAGTCTGTGGTTGTGCAACACCCCCACCCTCCCAACACTTGGTGCCTGGTGCAATTTTCCCCCTCCAAGGCTACAAGATGAGACAGGAACAAACTATGAAGCTGGGAACTCAAGATTGCGGCATCTCCCTGAAGTCTCTGATTCCTGTTTTTCCTTGTTAGTGGTGACTCAGAGCACTGAGTAGCCCTCAGTGTGCCTGGTACTCACCTCAAATAATGTTGATAGTAAATAATCTCTTATCTGTGCCTAAGGATGGTACACTATGGGAACCAGTGCAATGCATCAGATCATGATGTCATTTCTCTATAAGTACCTGATGAAAGTCAATTATCTCAGACCCTATAAACAGTGACTCAAAAGAGAGACTCTTTGAGCTCTACCTCTCCTACAGAGGGAGGAGAACCTTTTTTTTACACTCCAACCACTTTTTACATATTTCCCTGGATCCATATATCCCATGCTGACTATTTGTCTGTTTGTTTGTTTCTGTGTTTTGCATACTTTGTACATACATATATATATACATCTAGGATACCTTGTAAGTCAGTGTGGTCCTTGTCATTCTCAAATCTGTAGATAAGTCGCTATTCTAAACGACCCTTAAAAGCTACTCAAACCTTTGATTTGCCTCACACCGTCAATAAAGATCAATTACTGCTAAACTGCAACACTGTGAGAGATTTCATCTGTGACACAGTCCTAGGGGGGGACAGAGTGGGAGCAACAGCCGCCTGCAGCAGTGGTGAGTGCTCCCTGGTTTGCTTCAGGCAAGATCAGCTGTGTTAGTGGAAATGGTTTAAGTGCATTTTCCCTCTGGTGAGGTAGAGCCTGCTTCTATGAACTTTTCCACCTGCAGATTACTGGCTCTAGCAACCTCTGTCAGGGAGGCACTGCTACACAGCAGGGGTTAGCAGAGGGCAGTCCCCCCTTATCTGGCAAAGAGAAGTCTAAATATGAGGGTTACTCACGAGTGAGTGAATGCACATTGGCGCAGTGCACTCATGCAGACTTCTAGATAGGATGGAATGGCTCCTACTCCTTTTACCTTAATTTGTGCTAGGGCTCCTGAGGCTCCTGAGTCTGCCCTGTGAGATTTTGACACCCAGATTCCAAGATGGTAAGCAGCAGGAAGCTCAGCACAGCTTTAAAATCACCACAACTAAAGATAAACTATAATCAGCATTTAATCTACTGAATTCAACAAAACTTTGAAAATTTCATTGCCATTTGGGTTTGTCTTTAGTCCTTGCTCAACAAATAGCAGGGGTATTCTTTTCCCTTGCTCAGTGGAGCAAATAAGATATGTTAGCTATCACCTTTCTTTGGAAAAGTCAGTGGTGGAGAAACATCAAAAGCTCCTGAGAATACATCACACCTCAGACTTGGATTGCATAGAGTGACAATTTCTTATCTGGAAGAACCCTTTGCGGACTTTCTGAATGTATACCTGTAAGCTATTACAGGGAGCGAAGTGTGGGAAGTAATGAGGAAGCAATAGTGAAAAAATTATTTGAAGGTTTTCTTAAGACACAATTTTTCAGTTAAGTTTCCATGCCTTTCCATTTCCCATAGGAAATGTATTAACAGTATCAATGGAAAGAGTAGTATTTGAGGTGAAGCTCTTTGCCACTTTAAAAACACTACCACCACCACACAGCATAGAGACCAATTCATAATAGGTTCAAAAAAAAGAAGTAATAAAAATGCAGCAGCTTTACTATTACAGAGCTTGTACAGAGCTTCAGAAATTTGTGGTATAGATTGGTAAACGGGTTATTGTTTTATGCACAAGCCCATAACATACTGTGCTGTTCTGTTGGAACTTGGATGTGGTAAGAAACATTTTGCTGCTGAAATCCTTGGCTCAGAGTGATTGATGGACAGCATGTGGTGCCACAGAAAAAGGAGATTTCAAAAAAATGCCCACCAGCGGTGAAACTCTGGAGAACAGCACTTCCCTCCGTATCTGTAAGTAGAGGCTGTGGGGGTAGCTCTATTTCTGATAATAGCAGATTCTAAAGCAGCAATTTTTTTTCATAGTTTTTGGATATTCCAGACAGAGAAGGCTGACTATGAAACTGTATTGCAGAAATCTGAGGAGTATTGTGTTCCATCTGAAAATGTATCAATGCATATATAGAGAGATGCATTTATCAGAGACTACATAAAGGAGAGAAAAAGATAGAGGAATTTTTGACTGGTATAAGACTGAAGGACTAGACTTGCAATTCTGAGTATCTGTATCTTGCATAAGAGTGCAGATCTTGCAAAGAGGAAGCACAGTATTAAGCTATGATTAAAGCAAATAGAATTTACTGAGCAAAAGAAGTAATGTAATACACAAATTTAATTTGTGGATGGTGTGCAGTCTGGACATGACAGAAAATCCAAAACATTAAAGGAACGGAGGGTCTAGCTAGATAGTAATGAAAAGCTCAAAGAGAGAGTTCACAAATAAATGCCATAAGAGCAATGCAAGCTGAAAGCAAATGGGACATTTCTTATTCTTAACTGCAGTATAGGAGACCGATTAATGAGCTGTCAGAAACAGTTACTTCCCATCTGACAGAAAAGTCATACGTAGTAGAAGGTAAGGAAGTGAAATTCAAGGCTTAGGGAAGGAGAATTACCCCACTAAGTGAATTTATTTTCTGAACATGTGGGTAAATGAATTCACAAAGATACAGATTTTAATAGTACAAGGGAAAGTTAATATGCCTTCCTGTATTAAAAAGAGCTGAACCTTCAACCAATACCTGAGCTAGTTCTGAGCAAGTTATTCCACATGTCATGTAATGTCTTTGTACAGCAGCAAACTGCTTTTTTTGTTTTCTTTTGCAGAATTAGTGTTATTTACACCTGTTAATTCTGTTTTCCTGGTGTTTTACAAACAAAGGTATTCATCAGGAATAGGATTTCATAAATAGTGTGATAACAAAATCTATGAAGAACTCAAAACATTGATAAATATTTTTTCATGCAATCTTAAATCAAGCTTCAAACCCGTGGCCACCACAGGAGGAGTCAATATCAAGACAATAACAAGACAGGAGTGAAGGTTCATATGGATATCAGCTACCTAGTGCTAGTCTCAATCTTCTGTCCTGTATTGCTGCCGCAGGATGGAGTTGCAGGTATCAGCAGACACAGGAATACCACACTGGTTTGAAGATCATGCAGTACTCTCAGGTCAGGAAAGAAGAGACATTCCCCAGGCAGTGACTTGTACCCAGGAAGGATGCAGGCCACAGGCCTTCCAGTTACAAATGGGTGGGTGGAAACTCAGCAGGCATGTCCTGAAACCTGCCTGTGCTCCGATGTGAGCCAGTCCTGTGGTCAATTTTATAGCAAGTCAGTGGAAGACACAGCCATGGAGCTGAGGACCCCAGAGGCAGCACATGCTTAACTCTGAGGCATCAGCGCTGAACAGTTACTCCTGTTGAACAAAGGCAGTCAGACACAGTGCTGCAGGGGGCACAATTTGCAAGGGCTGGGACCATCTTTCAGGTTATTAACCTCGACAACAGCTTTAGTTAATAATTCTTCACTGATTTCATCTAGAAAATGCCAGAAGTAAACTTGCTCTGCTGCCTTAAAAAAAGTCTGAAATCTTGATAGGTTGCTTGAGGAAGACGGACAGATCATGGTAGAAAACAGGTCTCCCATTGAGTACAGTAGTACATACTTAGGACATTGACTTAAAAACCACAAACTGACTATCTATTGCATAATAAAGGCAATACAAATTCCAGTCCTGACTCATTCCTCTTACTTAATATTTAGCATAGTTCCAACTTGTGGCATTTTTGAGAGCTCTTTTTCTCGTTTGGATTCTCACCACTAAATGGAGAGTGAGGTTCCACCGTCCTCAACATCCTCTTGTCTTGTTCCAGGACAAAAGGCAATAGGCACAAACTGAAACACATTAAAATCTTCCCAAACTTCAGAAAATGCTTTTTTTTCGTGTGAGAGTGGTTGAACACTGGAACAGGGTGTCCAAAGAAGCTGTGGAGTCTCTGTCCTTGGAAGTATTCAAAAACCATCTAGACATAGCCTTGGGCAGCCAGCTCTTGGTGGCCCTGCCTCAGCTGGGGTCTTGGACTAGATGACCTCCGCAGGGCCTTTCCACCTTCCAACCTCAACCGTTCTGTCATTCTGTATTTGTGCCCTTGGGGCTTTGTTTTCTAGATGACTGTTTATGTACGTGAAATTTGCACTAACTTTTTTCCGCATTGTCTATATTTCTGTCAGATATAATTGCTACTGGTTGGTACATTCAAAAGTTAGTAAGAGAAGCCACAGGAAGTTCCTGTGGAGAAGAAAAATCGCAACAGAGTGTGATTATATAAAGTGACAACACTTAGGAAACCAGGGTAGTACACAACCTAAGAAACACTCTGCTTTAACCCAAATGATGTTTGCACTCCTAATTTCTTCCCTATGCCCTTGTCTTGTCACCTCTGTCTTACATGAGTCAGAAAGCCTGAGGTCAAGTTAGAAATGGAGCGCATATCTCCAGAGACTGTCACTTCATCTAAGCTGGGAGGAGTGCCTCTTATACCACTGCTGTGCCACTGCTATGAACCCTGGGTTTTTTAAAATAAATTTTATTCAGACTCCAGATAATTATCTTATAGCTGCAACTGTTATTTTTTTTCAAAATGATGATTCAAGCATTTTGTAACCTACATATATATTTTCCCCAAACTACCTCAGCTCCTTCAGTTTATACACTTCAGTCAAGTGTAAAATTAAACAAAACCAGAGAGAAAATTATGCTCAAAGAAAGAAAAACACATCTGGAAAAATAAATCATTGTATTGTCTTAATGCATTGTAGTCAAAGGCTGAGAAGTGGAAAATAGAAATCATATTCCATTTTGTGAAAGCTCTACTGCTGGCAGAGGTGAAACTAATAAGGCTGGTAAATTTTTATGATAAATATTTAATAAAACTTCATAGGTGTATGATTTACTGCATTATCATTCCTTGAAGAAAGGAAATAACTAAGACCTTATACTTGCAAAGACTATGCACTTCCTTTAATATTGCAAACCACAACTCTCCCACTGGTCTCAGTTGTGGGGGTATAAAATGGAATTTTCCTCTAGTCTTTTGTTGGCTGTAACCCATACCTGACCAGTACTTCCTAATAAAAAATGCTGAAAAAATATAACAATTTTCCCAAATTAGAAAGAAAAACAAAAAATTCCTGAATAAATGCTTTTTGGAATGTGAAGAAGTTTCTTGATGGAGAGGACAGTTCACTTGTAAGTCATGAATCTCATTGCTCCTCTCAGAGCAGTCAGAGTTCATGGAGTGAGCATGGGGTCTCATTCCTATTTTAATAGATCTTCCCCATGTACTAGAATGTCATTTCTCTAACACACATAACATCACTTTATTAATTTGATGTGTATATAAATCTATCCACTTTTTTGCATGTAATTAAAGAAATCAGTGAGCATATTTGTTCAAAAAACCTACAAGGTGCTATGTGTCTAAGTAAAGATATTAGAAGTTGCTGTTTTAAGCTTCATTGAGATTTTTATGAAAAAGAAAAGTGCTTCTGGCATTATACAGTCCCCTAGAAAAGCTTTGATATGCATGTTAGCATCAATTTATGGGTAGGTTTTAGGCGTCTGTATATTTAAATGAATACTTCATATTGTCTTTTGGAGAGGAGAGTCTATTTAAAAGACTAATAGGGAATTTTGCATAGAAGGAAAGATCATTTGGTACCTTTGCAAGACAGTCTGCCTAAAAGAGGCAGCTCTCACTAGTGATTAAGCACATGAATTTGCCAAAAGTGCAGTGATTCATGGAAATGGCTTGTATTGTTTTTTTTAGCATACCACTAATTTCCATGGATCAATTTATCGATGGTTTTGAGCCCATTAATAACTATATTTGAAAACTGCTGCCTCATTTCTATTCACATTGCATGTCTTATGTAGGGCTGAACTCGCACCAAAAAAAGCATCCTCTAGTTACTCCCCGGGAAGACAGGGTTTGTCATGTTCCTGAACAGCCAGAAAGCTGTGGGGAAAGTAAAGTGCTATAGAAAAAAAGTAAATGCAACTTATTGTTTTTTTATCACAATCTTGATGGGGAACAAGACTATTCTGCTACAACCTTGAGATACTGTGAGAGAAAAATATGTGAACTATAAAAATAATGTAAAGTGATGTTTTCTCCCAGCTTCCACAATAAATATACTGGTTGTGCAGTAAATATACTGGTTGCGGAATAACTAGGTGGGACAAGAACATATGCAGTACTCATCTACCGTTAAGGAAAAGCCCATTTTTTGTCCTACATAATGGAGAAACTCTTCAAGAATAGTTAATCTATGTGAAAATATGACCCAAGCAGGCCTACCAAGTATGTCCTAAAATGATTTGTTATATAAATTCAGCACTAGGGAGTTTAAGGTGCTGACGAATACTTTAATGAGCACATCAGGTCTCTTTGCCCACGCTTTTAGAAACAGCATAGGACGGCACAGGGCCTGAGTAAGCAGCAAGTCCTTTCCCTGTGTTTAACTGGGGGGACACCACCCCTATCCTGTCCCAGGCAGTTCTGCACATCATACTGGCACAAAGAAAAAGGTGTAAAATAAATCTTCAGAAACTTTTCCTAGTTTAAGGTGTTGAAATTCCAGGCCTAGGTTTTTATGAGAATACCAAATTAGTTGGACTCTTGACTGCTCTTTTCCCCTTTTTTTGAAGTTTCTGTGAGAAAATGTGTTTCTTTTTGCTCCGATATGGATTTTGCTTCAGCTGTTAAAACTCGCATCCTAAGCTTAAAAATAAATGTCAGTCTATGCTGGCATTTGCAACAAGGCAGCAGGTTAGGAACAATTATCCATAAAGTTCCTCTTAGTGTTCTTTTCCTATTTTAAAGCAAACCTTCCTCAAGAATTATTATGAACCAGTGGAAGGCTGCATTCAGCAGCAGGGAGTCACTAATGACCGGTTTTGTCCTCACCAGTAAATAGCACAGCAGTTAATGGAAATTACTTTTGAGTATTTCTCAAGACAGCTGAATGAAGAAATCAGCCAAAGACAATTTAAAATCTCCTCTCCCTTAATTAACATGTATCTGGCAAATATATAACACTGTAAATACCATATTATCTCTGATACTGTAAAAGAAGAACAGTGAGTATATTGATACTGATACAGAGAGTTAAATTAGCCTGAGAGATGGTCTCCTGGTGCTACTCACTCCCAACCACCATAATTACAACTACATTTTAATACAGGGCAGTATGCAAATCACAATTTAAAACTAAACAGTCTAAAATACATGTATCAGAAGTGACAGCATACTCCAAGAGAGACACAGAAAGGAAAAGAGAGATTTGATGCACTCACCAAAAATAATTTTGTTTTTAAAAATGGGTGGGAAAAATTACAGTAGGGAAAGCAATGAGATACCACCCCAAAGTTTTCGTTCCCCCTTCATCTTTTCATTTGCCTCTTTTTTTTCTTTCTTATTTTTTTTTTTTAACCATTTTCTTTCTGTAAGGGTTGATTTCTAAGGCATATCCCCAGTAGCTTCAGAGAAAACAAATTCTTTACAGCCTTTTTGATTAAGCACCCGTAAAACTGAAACCTCCAAAATCACTAGTCACTTTTGGAAATACAGGCCTATGACTGCTTAATGTAAAAGACCTTCAGACATGACCTTCAATGCACTGTAAAACTGCATTGATTTTCCAGTCCAACATTGCTGAAATGCCCTGGGCTTTAAGAGAATTAAGTATGCCACAAAGTAAAGCTGGGATGGTGCCATTTTTGGAATACTATACTGCAGGTTTTAGTTCAGGCATGTTGTAAGGAACTGAGCTGGAAACTTACTACTAGCATGGGACTCACAGTGGTGTGAAAATCAATTCTGTGTGGTCAGAAGTCCTGAGAAAAAGAAGGACATGACTAGGAGAAGTTCTGAGCATTCCCAAGTAGCATGAACGGTTGCCTATAGATGGGTGTAGATGGGCATCGCACTGACTGAAGAACTAAAAACTCTGAGATGGGTCTAAGCAAGACTATAGGTATCCCTGAGCAACAATGCACTGTTTAGAATCACAGAATCATAGAATGGTGTGGGTTGGAAGGGATATTAAAGATCAACTAGTCCCAACTCCCCTGCCATGGGCAGGGACACCCTCCACTAGCCCAGGTTGCTCAAAGCCTCATCCAGCCTGGCCTTGAACACCTCCAGGGATGGGGCATCCACAGCTTCTCTGGGCATCCTTTTCCTCACCACCCTCACAGGAAAAAATTTCTTCCTAATGTCTAATCTAAATCTACCCTCTTTCAGCTTGTCCTCTCACTCCACTCCCTGATAACGAGTGTTTCGCCATCTCTCCTGTAGCCCCCTTCAGGTACAGGAAGGCTGCTATAAGGTCTCCCCCAGAGCCTTCTCTTCTCTAGGCTGAACAACCCCAACTCTCTCATGCAGGAGCTGTTCCAGCCCTCTGATCATCTTTGTGACTCTCCACTGGACTTGCTCCCACAGGTCCATGTCCTTCCTGTGCTGAGAAGGAACAGACAGCTTACAGGCAAATAATTTTAAGAAGTCCAGTGTTCTTTGTAGACCAGAAAAGACATAAAAAATAATTGGCTTCTCTTTGATGGTTATTTAAAGTTGTTTTTCATGTCTCTACCAAACTACTCTGGGCAGAGAAGTCCTTCTACCCTTTCTGTATGTATAGTGTCCATCAAATTGGAAAAGATCTCTATACCTTGGTATTATGGGATTGAGGGTAGGTCTGAAGAGCATGTCAGAGACTGTTATAGCTTTGAGACCTCCTCCCAAGCCTCTGTCCAGGAATTCCAGCCAGTGCCTTCCTCTGGCCACAGAACCTACAGAAATGCATCTGACTTCCCCTTTCTACTGTCATGCTACACATGCCTTGCTATTTCCATACAATCAGCACTGCCACACTGATGGTCCAACAGTTGACCCCCAAGACCCAGCCTGACCAAATAATTGTCTGGGGCACAGTGGCATCGGATGAGTACATGAACATCTTTAGGTGCCCATGTTTGTGGGACTAGCAATACCATTCCCTTTGTATTTTCCCAGCTGCAGGAAAACACTCCTGATGATGTGCTGTTTTCTTCTACCTTTTACTACCTGAAACTCCTTTCTGCCCTGTGTCAGGACTTTTTTTTTCTGTTCTCCTCAATGCAGAAGCTAGAGCTTAAGTCATAACAGTATCCTAGCCTACCTCATCCTCTAGCTGATGTCAGAACCTGTGCAGACAGTTTCTTTGCAGAGGATTTGCAATGCATTCCCTTTTGAGTATGTAATCAGGCCCTGACAAATCAAGAAATCCTCTCAGAAAAGGCCAAGAATCATGACTCTGGGGCAATTCATGTGACTCTGTGATCCATAACTGAAGACCCTGTGGCCCCCGGTGTTCCCAGCTCCTTGGTAGCCTTCCTGGCTTGTTTTGCCAAACTCACGTGAGAGTTTGGATTGCTGAGGAGCCAAGCCCTTAGCATTCTGCAGGTCAGTACTCTTTCAACTTCCAGGCTTCTGGCTCTGCACCATTTTGCTGGAAGGTTAACAAGGCAGCTCTTCTCCGGCTGTCTGGCTGGCATGCTATAGATGAGGTGGGAATGCAAGATCTTACAGAGGTCTTCTCCACACAGCCTGACAGGAAGTCTTCAGAGAAAACAAATTTAAAAAAAAAGATTGTGACCTAGCTCCCAGTAGGAAGTTCAAAAGAACAAAAATCAGCTCCTGTCTAAAATTCAAGTTACCTGGACATGGTCCTTTAGAAACACCTTGTTGAAGGAAGTGGTTAAGCAGCAGTGATTAAAGTATTGGTAGTGCGGGAACTATCGCAGCGCCCTTGTCACCACAAGGCATAGCCACATCACCCCTCTGCTGGAAAAGCACATTTCTGACAGACCACTTAGCCTTTCTTGCATTAAACGGGACAAGTCTACCACCTCCCCTGCATTGAGACTGCGTCGTTGTCATAGTGTAATTCTGAGTTGAGCCTTGACAGAGGAAAACAGAACTTCTGTCTAAAAAGCAAAGGACTGACACTATTTTCAGGATTTCTTTCGTTCCTGGCTTAGGTAAAAGTCTCATTTGCATTATTTTTAACTCTGCTGACTAGAGGGATTTAATCATGCTCCTTTTTTCTCCTTTTAAACATTTTCTATAGTTCTTAGTTTAAAACATATTATCTATATTCATTGCATTCTGGTCATAGAACTACGCTGCTCCACTTAAAGGCTTACTTCTGCTTATTTCATAAATATTAAACAGACGAATGAACAGTTTTCTCATCAAAATCTTATTATAAGCACTATGTTGAGAGTTTACTCCATGTTTATACACATTCTAAAATAATGAACCACAGTCAGAACACTTTGAGTAGTTGTGGATATATTCCTTCTGTTTTATTTTTAAAAAATATATACATAGGTATATAAAGTGAATATCACTTTGTGCCTGCTTTTTTCCCTTATGATGTTGTTTATTAGCAGTGTGGATATTTTTCCACTTTTTTGTACTGTGGATTTTGAATATAATGTGGAATAGTTCCTGTTATTTCTCAGTTGTTTCTGTTTATATTTTTTCTTTTGACTGATTTAATCACAATTATTTTCAGCATTTCTAAGTTGGCCTTATTAGAGCACTAGGTCTAGAACATACTGGTTACACAATTATATATTTGATTCTGCTTCCACATAAATGTAAATCAGCCTCCATCACTTCCTTTGAATTAGGTACCGCTAGCTTGATAATCAAACACTTTCTGTAGCCCTTAATGTCCCCAGGTCAAACACACTTATAGGTCAGGAAATGGTAATCTATAGTTTCAGAAGTTCCAGGGGCAGAACCATAGTTTTGCTGGAACATGTCAGTCAGAGAGAAAGGCCCCACAACAATAATTTACCTCCTTGCACATTATTAAAATGTAGTTTCGAAGCTCCTGCACTGAGTTTTGATAGAAGGAAGAACATTCCAGTTATATCCGTATTGTGATTTTTCTGTTAGAATGGTGGTGTGCGACTGCTTAAGACCTTTTGGTCCGAGGACATCAATGACTTGTCACCACCACATCTTCTTCCATTGCTTTTGCTGTTTCGTTCCTTCTAATAGATCAAGCTTTTTAACATTTGACTAATATGTTCCTTTCTACTTGCTTTCAGTGAATAAGTGAAATGTGTGCTCATAAGCAAGTAGTTTGAATATCTCTTGCTTATTATGCATACATCAGCATATAGAGTCTTCAGTTCTTCTAGTATTTTGATTTTGAACTAAATAGGAGCTGTTTTTTTCTGTCTTCTTCTGTTGTCCAGGTAATTTCCCTGGCTGTAGCTAGGCTGTTCTCCTGGAGATCAGTTTCCTCTGAGCCGAGTAGATCGTCCAGACTCGTTAGCTGCCTGCTTTCCCTGCAGAAGGGAAAGCAATGTCCCACAAATCCCAAACCTTCTACTTTCTCATATATAAAAATCAGTTAAAATATAAGACTGAGATGTTTTTTTCCCCCAAACATAAAGAATGTTTGTATATATGCATATTGTTGCAATACATACTGCATACATGGGGGGCTCTAGATCTGTAGCTCTTGCGCTTCCCGAACTTGTATTCCCTCCTCATAATTTATGTATCCAAGGAACAGGGTGATACTTGTAGGCAAAAAGTGAGCTTCTAGAACTCAGTGAACTCAGTATTATCTACATGGGGCACACTTCTAGGTCACCAAAATCATATTTCTTAGAAATCAGAAAGTTTTATATTTAGGTTTATTTAATTTAAATCTCCACCAAGCTGTTTACACAATGGCTTCCTAACTGTAATGAAGTCAGAGAGAATGGATAATGAAGATCAGGGCCACACACAGCTTTCCCCTATGTTTACAAAGTGTTAAGCTAAAACTAATTTCATTCACAATAGCATGATACTGTCTCTGTTCATGAAAACACCTTTATCAGTTGGCATTTTTGTGTTTCCTAATAAAATAAAGATCCTTGCAAAACTCCAATTATGTATGCTTGAAAGATTTTCATAGCCCAGCTCAGATAGATTAACATTGATGATTTTTAAAATACTAGGCATCAGTAATGAAATTATGTAACATCTTGCAGTCTGAGAGCTTTCTTGTGCAGCAGTGTTTTAAAAGGTATGTCAATGCAGTAAACTCCTAATAGAACTTACAATGAGATTTTTGTGACAATTTTACAATATGTTTCAATCTTAATATTTATGAAATATGCATTTACTCAATAAAAGTAAGTCTCTAGGAAATGCAGTGTGGTTTGGTGGCCAGGATGCAGACCTATGAGTCAGAAGTTTGCGTTCTATTTCTGGATGTGCCAGAAGGCTTTTTCTATAATTACCAGCATCTATATTTGTCTCTTTTTTCCTCACTCTCTTTTGTCATATATTTGGAAACTCACAAGAAAGACGAGAAATTTTTTTACAGGGAGGGTGTCACCATCCATTTTGGGTTGTATCCTGACACTTGGAGAAAGTAGTGCAAGTTGCCTCAGTACTTTCAAATCTTGAAATGTTATTCCTGTTTGAATCCTGTTCGTTCACCTCTGTCCGCACAGACTAATGGTATCAGCGAATAGATAGCCAAGACTCTGGCTAGAGATACAATATTTATGAAAATATTTAGCCAAAACTCCCAATTTTCCTCATGCCATTCTTCTACTGCATCACCGATTTGGACAAAATCAATCAATTAGTAAACCAATCATGCTTCCGATGAGATTTTCTTAAACCTGAGAGGCAAATATTGGAATTTTAGTTTTCCTGCTGGCTACTGTACTTTCAGTAACTACTTCATGCCTTCAAATTTTTTTAAGCCAATAAGATTCAAGTAATTAATGCTACAGTGTTTCAAGAGAGAATCTAAAAAAAATCTTCTATTCATAATTTTCATTTATGTGAGATTCAATAATTTGTATCTATTCTTATTCCAGGACAGAATGAACTACTGAAAATCCCAATGTGTTTGATTAAATTCTATTAGTGATTTTTAGAAAGTAATATTCATTCACCATAAAGAAAGCCATATGATTATGATTTTTAAATGAGATTTTTAAATGTTCCCCTGGTGGCAGGGGAACAAAAATCAAAATATCAGCTAAAAGCAATAAACTGCACAGTGCCAAACTGAAAAAAAATCTCGATGACATTACAACAATCAAATATCTTTCCAATGATGACAACACAATGAGAACAACAATGTTATACCCACTGTTGCATGAAATAACACAATTTATTGAGGCAATTTGTCTTCAGTCTGTGTTGTATGAATAATATATTGATAAAATGATGGGTACAGGCAGCATAGCTTCAGTTATATTTCAAAAATTTCAAACATCTGTATTAGGACAGGAGAATCCTTCATATGCAGCATAGTTTTTAAGGTATTAGTCCTAAAATCAAGCTCAGTTACACAGAGTGGAGTGTGGGAAGCCAGAGACAACTTACATAATCTTTCAGGATTTCCCTTCTCTTTATAACCAATTCACAAATATTCATACTAGAAGTAGGCTTTCCAATACAAAATGTTAGATTTACCACCTGTATTCCACATGACTAGGTTTTCTTTTCAATTTTTAATTTTAATTTTGGTATGCAACTGGACATGATGTCTACTGTCCAATCTAAAATTAAGACATACTCCTCTTATATTCAAGGTAGTATTCAGGTTGCTGGACCTAATTCTTCCATTAGAAAATCCTTAGTGATGCTATTATAATCCTGATTGCTGCTGAATCATTTTCTTTCTGGAGATTACATACACTTCTGTTCTTATACATTTCTTCTGTTCTTATACATTTCTTCTGTTCTTAGTCGGAACTCAATGATCTTTAAGGTTCTTTCCAACCCAAAACATTCTATGATTCTATGATTGTCAGTCCATTTTATTCTTGTTTACAGCCTTTGGAAAATTATTTCATTTTTCATAAATATAGCAACTCTGTCCAAAAGCAGGTTACTGTTTTGGTCTGCATTTGCTTCCGCACTATGTATATGCTCTTTTTCACTCATCGTATTAAAACATGTTTTCATTCTTTTGCTTCCTTAATTGCTCTGACTGTTCTTCTGTCACCTCTTTTTCTGGTTTTCTGTTTCCAGGTGACAAGTGTAGTTCTCCAATGGCATGTAGTGAACACTTTCTGTTGAAGCCCACAGCTAAGATATCTCCATTTCTTAGAGCCAAAACCAAAAAGCAAAGTGTGAAAGTGAGACTTCTGATAGGATTCTCCATGGATGTCAAGCTCAAGTTCTAAATGCCTGCTTCGTCAAATATCTCCATCTTCCTGATGGAAGACATACAGTACTTACAACACAGAAGTCTGAGTCAGTCTCTTTAGTCATGAATTCCTTCATAATAGGTCCCAGGTTTTAGATTCTGGACAGTTCTATGCAGGTCATTCCCTGATGGTGCCTGATCCACTGGATCCTTTTTGGTCCATTCTGACTTGCTATTTATAGGCTTAGAGTGCAGCTTTTTTTCTTCCTTTTTTTTT
>VZTO01002308.1:31353-42654 GCA_013400615.1 Syrrhaptes paradoxus
CAAACTGAAAAAAAATCTCGATGACATTACAACAATCAAATATCTTTCCAATGATGACAACACAATGAGAACAACAATGTTATACCCACTGTTGCATGAAATAACACAATTCATTGAGGCAATTTGTCTTCAGTCTGTGTTGTATGAATAATATATTGATAAAATGATGGGTACAGGCAGCATAGCTTCAGTTATATTTCAAAAATTTCAAACATCTGTATTAGGACAGGAGAATCCTTCATATGCAGCATAGTTTTTAAGGTATTAGTCCTAAAATCAAGCTCAGTTACACAGAGTGGAGTGTGGGAAGCCAGAGACAACTTACATAATCTTTCAGGATTTCCCTTCTCTTTATAACCAATTCACAAATATTCATACTAGAAGTAGGCTTTCCAATACAAAATGTTAGATTTACCACCCGTATTCCACATGACTAGGTTTTCTTTTCAATGTTTAATTTTAATTTTGGTATGCAACTGGACATGATGTCTACTGTCCAATCTAAAATTAAGACATACTCCTCTTATATTCAAGGTAGTATTCAGGTTGCTGGACCTAATTCTTCCATTAGAAAATCCTTAGTGATGCTATTATAATCCTGATTGCTGCTGAATCATTTTCTTTCTGGAGATTACATACACTTCTGTTCTTATACATTTCTTCTGTTCTTATACATTTCTTCTGTTCTTAGTCGGAACTCAATGATCTTTAAGGTTCTTTCCAACCCAAAACATTCTATGATTCTATGATTGTCAGTCCATTTTATTCTTGTTTACAGCCTTTGGAAAATTATTTCGTTTTTCATAAATATAGCAACTCTCTGTCCAAAAGCAGGTTACTGTTTTGGTCTGCATTTGCTTCCGCACTATGTATATGCTCTTTTTCACTCATCGTATTAAAACATGTTTTCATTCTTTTGCTTCCTTAATTGCTCTGACTGTTCTTCTGTCACCTCTTTTTCTGGTTTTCTGTTTCCAGGTGACAAGTGTAGTTCTCCAATGGCATGTAGTGAACACTTTCTGTTGAAGCCCACAGCTAAGATATCTCCATTTCTTAGAGCCAAAACCAAAAAGCAAAGTGTGAAAGTGAGACTTCTGATAGGATTCTCCATGGATGTCAAGCTCAAGTTCTAAATGCCTGCTTCATCAAATATCTCCATCTTCCTGATGGAAGACATACAGTACTTACAACACAGAAGTCTGAGTCAGTCTCTTTAGTCATGAATTCCTTCATAATAGGTCCCAGGTTTTAGATTCTGGACAGTTCTATGCAGGTCATTCCCTGATGGTGCCTGATCCACTGGATCCTTTTTGGTCCATTCTGACTTGCTATTTATAGGCTTAGAGTGCAGCTTTTTTTCTTCCTTTTTTTTTGGAGACATATCTGACAAGGCCTCCTACTTCTGCTGATCTACCTCCACTTAGTAATCACTTCAGTAAGTCAGTGGGTAACGTCTTCCAAAGAGACACTTGTCTTTTGCACCCATGTTTTGCTTTTCTTTTTATATTCCGTGTTTTATGGATTAAAAAGCTTGAATTTACGTTACCTTTCATCACATAATCTGTTTCATTTTCTCACGGTTAATAAAAATTTTCTATACTCTTATTAGCAATAATGACTACACAAGAGTCTCAACTGCCTACGGAGCTGTATGAAAGTATTTTATACAATTGTTATAACCATTCCCTGAAACTCTGTGGCACCAAGCAGGGATCTGATTTTCTTTCTATGGATACTGTAGTTTTGTTTTTTAAAAATTTTAGCACAGCATTTATAAGGGCAATTCACTCTGTGTACCCCAGACACTGATACATTTAAAACCATATTCTTCAGCAGAACATCAGAAACACTCTTAACAAATCATATTGTGGTCTATTGTCTGTCACTGCCTCAGTCAGTATGCCATAGTTAGCAGATACTGATTTTACCTGTGAGAAGCAATTGAAACAGCACAGAAGCAGCACTCAGAGTACTATTTCTGGAGAAAGAAAAAAATAATTCTAAACCAACCAGTAATATTTTCCTGTGTAAACAAAAAAATAATGCCAACCTTGTACAAGGATTTGAAGTTTCCTTTAATACTCCTGAATTACAAGCAGAGTTTCCAGATTCAGTGTCCTCCTCTCTTCAGTCATTTGTTGTTACAGGCTTTTCTTTGCTGCAAAGTTTTTTAACTGTTCCACAGCATTTCACCTTGTTTTCTTTACGTAATTTTTCTGTTTCCTGGGGAATTTAGTTTTTCCTATGAATGTCTACAATTTCTCACTGTCTCTGTTTTTTTCTCTGTAACTTTTGGACACCACATTTCTTAGTCTCCTACAACATACATTCTTTCAGGAAGACATAGTATATGTGAAAGCAAGTTGTCATCGTGCCACTGGGTTTCAGTGTAGATGTGCTCTCTGAAGATAACCCATGCTCAAAGGTATGTTTGGCTGTGCAAGAGTTAAGAAGCCCATATCTGCGTTTATAGCAGCATTTAAAATGTGTATTTAAAAGGAAAAATATTTGCAACAAGGGATGAATTAACATTTAAAGGTGATTACTTAGTTGTATTTTTAAAGTAACCTTTCTAATGAATAGATGACACAGTAAATTACATTTATTTTTAAAAAGAGTCAAACTGTTCTTCATAGTGGGATAATGGATGCCTTTAATGATAACTCATATAACATGTGCATTCACAAATGAATATTCATGCTGCAAGTGTTCACAGATACTGATAATATTTCACTTATTCTATGAGGGAGTAAAGTAATCACGTACCACATCTAGTGAATAATCAAAGAACAAGTAGATCAGAGACAACTCAGGGGATGAAATTTTTTCAGATAAATCATTTGTTAAACAATTACAACTAATGAGCACATTCATAAAAATCAGGCTATTCATTGATAATACATCAAGTGGCTAAAACTCTATGTTTGATGGCTACATTATTTGCTATGAATAGTTTATCCATCTTCAACTGTAAAGCTTTAATTTTTCTTTTAAAGTGTGAACAAATATGTCTGAAATTATCTCTGAGATTTGGAAAACCTGAGCTTTTCTCCTTTTTGTGCCAACAGGTTTCCTACTTGACTTTGATCAAACTATTTATAGTCAGAGCCTGCTGTACTTGTTCACAGTGGCCAAGACTCCTCCATTATTTAATAGACACTATTTGTGGCAGCCATGGTTTTAAAGGAGTCCAGGGGTGCGTGATACCCCTTCAATGGCTGTGCAGGAATCTGGTTTTGAATTTCTTCAGTCGCCTCAGCAACTGGCATGCAAGCTGTTTGTTCTAGCTTATGCGGGTTCCTATCCAGCTGTGTCTACTCCGTACTGTCCCAAGCAGCCTAACTCTCTGAGATGCTTTTTCTCCTCTGATGGAGACCCCTAGCATTCTTGTCTAGCTCAGTTTATTCCAATATAGGGATATTTTTGTGGTGAGATGCTAGGAGTGGGATGGTATGGAAGGAGGGGTCAAGCCTGCTGGGACAACTTTTGAAGACTGGGTGATGAGTCAGTGCCAGCTCCTTGACAGTGCAGCTTTCAGACTTGAGGCGTACCCCAACCCTGCACATAAGATCACTTGCTTGGAGAGCCAGATGACCCATGCTAGATTACAAATCAGCAGGTTAGTGGTGTGGGTGCCCAGCAGGTTGTGGCTCCAGTCCAAGTTCTGGCCTCAAAATTAAAATTGTGCATCCTTAATCCCAGTTTGAGCTGGAAGATGTATCATGTTGCCTTAAACTCACTTTTCAGAACCACAGTTTTGTCCTCAGTTTCATCTGTTTTCTATTAAGTGTCAGCTGGAGAGGCAGCCTAAGAACCCAGACCTGTGGGCCATGGCCTTCCCAGCTGTATTGCTGCTAGCCTCACTGCTATTTGCATTGAAAACATCCCTGCAAGCCCTTTCTTTGCACAGAAAATTAGTGGTGGAGTGGGTGTAGCTAAAGCAGGGTCTAACAACGGGCAAGGCTAGCAGAACAGGGCCATCTGGGTGCACACATAGGCTTGGACTCAGGAGAAATTAGTCAAATTCCCTGGCCTTGGGAATGGGATTCTCTCTGCTCCTGTGTGAAGTGAGGTGAATGATTGCCAACTGGGGGTCACTTCCTTTTTCAGATCTAGCTTCACACTGTGGGATCTGCTTTGCAGATGTGATGAATTATTGCAGCCAAATTAGTGGTTCTTGGTTTTGAACATCTGCAGAACCAGCTAATAGATACTGGCCTCTGCAAGGAGGATGGTATGTTTAATACAGGGTTGAAGGAAGGATGTGTAAAGGAGATGAGAGTTCAGAACTGGAAATAAGCTCATCTGAACTGGAACCAGCATACGAAGAGCACAGTGAATTTGAGCCTCTGTGGTGAGACACACTGCATGTTGCAGCATACAGAAAAAATTGACACATAAATTTGCAAGATTCATAGCAAGAAGTTTGAACAGAACTATTATGTTGTGTGTTTGGACTGTGTGACGAAATAATAACAAACACAATAAAAGTATTTGAGGAAAATGTGTGTGGGGGGGTGGGTGTTATAATGAGGTTCATGTGTTTGGCCTCCTAGACATGGTATGTCCTAGCAGAAACATTTATGGGAAGAATAACTAAAAGCATAAAGTAAGTGAAAATGTGACAAAATATAACTTGATTTTGCTAAAGATGCTTCACAGTATACTGACTTCACACCCTTCTTTGTCAGGGAATTGATTTTACAGATTAGAGATACTGCATTTTCTTAGTCTGTCTTCTCTCCAACCTGATATCACATAGGAAACTAGCAGTTAAACTGCAGGAGATGCAGTTTTTATGGAAGAATTATAAGATTAGAAAGGAAAAAAATAGAGAGGGAGCTCCAGATTGTGCTGAAAGAGCATCTATNTGTGCTAAATGGGCTGATAACAAGCAGTTGTGAGGCACTGACAGTATTCAAGAGTTAGAATATCATTCAGGGTACACTTCAGAATATCATTGACAGCTGGAGTGGCACAAATAGGGTTCAGTATAGCAGCTGGAAGTGGATTAGGGATGAATAACACAAATTTCATCAATAAATTTGGAATTTGTCAACTCAAAAATTGATGAGGATAAAGAAACCATAGGTATTAGTCTATTATGGGAATATATGAGACATCAGTCTGACACACATAACCTCAAAAATATATGTGAAAGCTTAATATGTAGCATCTCTAGCACTGAAGGGAAAGCATTGGTGATAATGTGCAAGACCCTGTCTGCAATATTTTGTTCTATTCTGGATGGTTATGTCTAATGAAGATGAATCCAGAGCTGAACAGGTACAGAGCAGGAGGATTAAAAGGAATGGGTAATGGAAAACTTTACTTAGAGGAGGGAGATTAGAAGCGCATAGCTGGTTCAGGGTAGTAAAATTAAAAAATAAGAAATGCCTGCTGTCTAGAAGGAAAACAGTTATCATCGGGTGTAGACAATATTGGCACAAAGGAAAGGGGCATAAAATGAATCTGGCTAAGTTTGATCTGGAAGATAAAGGAGGTCTGGAACAGCTTTACAACAGGAAAACAATATTTAATTTTTGTCTGGAGTCTGATCTGGTTTGGAAAGTAGTTTCCTACAGTAAAAAAGAAAGGTCAGGGCTGTAAGATCTCATCCATCTGTTCCTGCTGGAAGCCATTAGACATGAAATGCTGAGGGACACCTAGTTTGGAACTGGGCATCAAGATAAAATCTGGGGAGACAAGGATTTCTTATGAGGCTCAAAAGGGATATTGCTGTGCAGTGTTGGTAAGGCTAAGTAAGAGAAGAAGGTGCAGGGATAGAGGCAACAACACATAAGAGAAATGGCCTGGATGAGGAATGAGGAAGAGGAGAAGGTGCAGGGCCAGAGCCTGGAAGTCTGGACAAAGACTGCAACGAAGATGAGGAGACTGGTTGTATGCAATGAGGATGTGGATAAGCACCCTGAAGAGAAAAAAAAAGGGTTCTGAACAAGGAACCAGAGGTGGGAAAGAAACACGCAGCAAGACTGACATAACAGACTGGGGCCAGCGTAGACCAGTTCTCCTCAGAGCCCAGAAAGGAACCAGCAATTCCTGAGTCTCACTATTCCTCTGTTGACACAAAATATCTATGAAAGCTTGTGTTGCTTCACGCTGGTGTTGCTTCACGCTGGTACTACAGGTCTACATCTAATACAATTTATTATCACCCTCTAATCCCAGACATCTGGCCAGAAGTCCTGGTTATCCTGTCTCAACCAGTGAATACAACAACCATCAGTGCAATGCTCATAATTAAAAAGATATACCAGGGTGATACTGAAAAACAGCAAAAGCTAACAGGATATTCATATTAGAAATTTACACTAGAAATCCTGTAGTGGCATACTGAATAATTGTTTCAGTTGCTCTGAAATCAGTATTCTCTGAAAAAGTCCTAGATAAGGAAAACAACTATCAGTTAGTTCTGATCTAATTCAAGAACCGTGGAAGGTATCAGTTTGCTTTTACCTTAATTGCAATTGTATTAGTACAGGTTAGGATCTTTCCTTCAAGGCCTTTAAGACAGTTGGGCATCCTGGCCCTATTTTGTTTTCAAAGCAAAAACACCACTAAAATGATCTAGACTTTATTTGCACTATTTAATGTTTAGATTTCTTTAGCACTACACCGTGTCCTTAGTTTGGGGCTCCAAAAATTAAAAACCACACAGATTTCATGGGGCAGTTAAATTCCATAGATGAGCTAAAATGGATGAAGTCTGGGAAAGAACAAGGCTGGCTGCAATTTAGTTCAGGATTGTGTTTAGAAAACACAAACTTACTGCAACATAAAATTACTGAGATTAAAATATAAAAAACAAATAAATGGAAGAATAAAAAAATGCTGTAAAAAATTCTGAACATCCAGTTCTCACTGCATTTTTATTCACTGCTTTAAAAAACACTTGAGACATGTAAGGAAGTCTATTTTTTTTCCACAGGGCAGGTAATATCAGCAGGTTGGTAACTCTTCCTAAACTCCAGCATGACTATAAATAGCCACAAGAGAATTAGTGAATACCTCCAGTAAAATGATCACAGTTTATCATATGTCAGCATCTACCTTCCTTACATTTTCTGTCTTGTAAAGAAACACAGATGTTTTAGCCAGGCAAAAACTGACAAATTACTTGATGGGCATTTGTCCTTCATCCAGCAATGCAATTTGTGCTGCTTGCAGGCAAAAAGAAATTAATGTTTTTGAGACCTAAAAAACTATAACATTTGTGCTGAGGCAGAACAGGTTCTGATATTAAGAATCAACTTTAGGTATTAATTTTCCTTTGAAGTTATTTAATCCCTTTTATAATCTGACTAGAACTTGACATCTTGCATAGAGGCTGTATTTTAAAATAATTTTATTTTAGTTCTACTTCTATCCTTGCACTGTTGCATACCATTTCAGTAGTCTCCACATACTTTTTGAACCATTTTTAATTTTTCTAAATTATTACCTGCAGCAGAATGGGACTACCTAGTTGCTATAGGTGTCCATATTACATTTCTATGCTTAGAGACACATTATGGATGTCCCCACTTTACATGAAAAAGGCTCTATCTGTTATCTTTTTTCTTCAAACTTATCATCATTTTGGAAAGAAACACTATTTTGACACTGCTTAATACAGAGGGCACACTGTACACTTGTGTTTCTCCTGGACACCTACTCCCATGCAGTCTTGCCAGAATATCAGCCTTTGATAAAAGCAAATTAAAACTCAAAGGTTCAAAAGGCAAATCAAAACCATTGCTGCTTTTATACATGCTAAAGGGAGACATACAACAGGACATCTGTCATGAGGCTTTGCAAAAAAAGGAATAAAGTATGGTCATAAATGTGGTACTAAAGGATAGCAGACACAGGGTGCCCAGGGTAGTGCTTATTATTTAAGATCGTTACCAAAGGTGGGATATCATTGAGCACAAGTAGTATCCAAAGAGCAGCACAAACGTAGCTTGAGGCACTTTACCGAACATATATGAATGAACTTATTAAATAAGGCCTTAAATATAGGGAAGAGGGAGGAGAAAGAGTTAAGAAACCACAGAGACATCTGATCTTTCTTTTCTTTCAGAATTCATCTTTCATGCTTCCTCTCAAGAATAACTGTAGGAAATAAAGGTGCATGGCAAGTAGACGTGCACATATGAGATCTGATCCAGAGATGCAGGTAATAGTAGCAACAAAGTACTGGGAGAGGTTGCTCTGTGAGCTGGCAAACTAAATATAAACCACCTGGGAAACTTAGACTTGCAGGTTGCTTGCTAGCCTGTATCTTCATTGGTGTGACCTGTGCTAACCAGCTAGAATCTGTTTAGTTGCTTTCAGCCTGAAACCTGGAGGCAAATTTGAGTAAGCTTTTTGCAAGTAGCTTTCCCTTCCCTATTCTGCCCTGAGTATTTATGCATGTATACTCAATACATATTGCTTGGCAATGCTTTGTAATACAGAATTGCTTGGATTCTTCTTTCTCCTTATTTTGTATTTTTATAGCTGTAGAATCCCATGGTTTAAGACCAGGATATCAGAAATTTTGTCATTGACATCAACAGGAAAGATCAGTCCCTAGAATTTCTCATTCCTGACACTGGGTTGTGCTGTTTTAAACCATGTCTTCCTTCTACGGCTAGATGATTAAAAAAAAAAGGTACCCCCCAGTGCGTTTAGGTAATAAGATTCTGCACAAGCAGTTACAGACAGTGCCAAAGGCACTGAAAATTGGGTGGGAAGCCCATCTTGGGAATCATCTTCTGCTCTCTGTTTGTGGCTCTGGTGCTTAGTGATTTGCTACAGCCATGATTGCTATTTTCCCCGTTTCTTGTTGTGCAATAAAATTCAAGGCAAAATACCATCATACCAAATGTGGCCTGGGAGGTCTGATCACTGTTTTCTAGAAGGAGTGGTGTGCTCTCTTTGGCATGATCTGTTGTTCTGTTGTACAAACTTCTATTTATTCAATGTTACAAAAACAACTACGAAAGACATTTAAAACCCTCTGTGCATATGATGACTTGTCAATATAAAAGTTTATATTCTCACAAGGTCATTACTGGCAAAAAGCTTCACTTCTGGCAATATTTCTTTCTTTGTTCAAAAAAATCCGATGTTCAGCTCAACAGGTGCCCATTTCTGCTTAGTATTTAGACACATCCATCAGTGAAATCCAATACTTTGGAAGAGAAGGCATTATAAGGACAGCAGTAATGATCATGTTTTGCGTTATCATTCCTTCTGCATATTTTTCAACAGCGAAAGCTTTAACAAAGCCTTTTGAAAAATTAATCACTACTTCTATGCTGTGCATAGATAGGATGAGTTCGGGAAAATTAAACCCTGTGAGTGTCCCACTGTTTAAAGAATGGTTATTGAAGAGTACGGAATTGAATAGGTGGTCATATCAAGGGAATATCCTTATCATTTCTACTCTCTTTGTAATCACATGTGGTATGAAAATACAATTAACCATTATGGAGTTCTGCTTCTTTTTGTCAAAATTACTCTGTTTTTACAATAAAACAGTAAACATGAACCCCATACTCAGATTCAAAATATAAATGTCAGTGAAAAGGTGAATGTTTGAGGGTGGCAATAACGAATGTGTATTTTTACTTCAATTTCTACTAAGTGCTCTAATTTTCTTGCTTTCATTATAGATCTCTATTTTTAATTAACTCAAACCTAACTTCTTAATATTATAGTGCAACTTTAATAACCTTGGAAATCTTGGGACCTCTGTTGTGTTGGAGATTAGATTTCAAATTTAGAAGAGATGGCTTGGCTTTCCTATGGTAATAAGCAGGGATGTGTTAAACAAAATAGTGCATCACATACACCTGGCTGTGATGTCGTTCATATAGAAGCTTTCAATAACTCAGTCACTCTCGATGCTTCTTATTCATATGAGTAAACTGGTTAGTGCCTGCCATGAAGCATAAAATGCTGGAGAGAATAATATTAATATACCTATAGAAAGTAAGCTTTACCAACATGTTTTAGATATAAATTGCAGAGAAATTCACATACATTCACTCTGTAACATACATCATCACACACCCACTAGAGTAAAATGGTGTCAGTGGCTGTTTGTTAGCAGTTGAGGGTCTGTTTCATTGTCCATCCAACACCTGTTGCGAGGTTTGAGCAGAGGAAGAGGTAGCCATTTGGGAAGTTAGTGACAGAGATTAAATGACTTTCCCCTTCCTCCTACAATATTCAGTGAATCACCTCTTGAAACGTCCTGAAAAGAAAAAGAGCAAGGGAAGACAGCTGTGCTCACAGACATGCGCATGTCTTTTTTACAGAACCCAACTTCATCTGCAAGGGCTGGACCTTAAGTGTCTGCCTCAAGATATGCCTTCAGGGTGTGAAAGTTTTTGCAACATGTATCTTCTCCATTGGCCAGCTAAAAAAACATACTTAAGCAAAAAAAAGAACATAATCTCATTTCCATCTATGCTCTCTAAGAAAGGAACGTGCAAAAGTATTTTTTGCTGTCTGAGGCTTGAAAATAGCTTTTCAGTCCTAAGCATAAAACAGATCACAGAGATTGCAAAATATTAGACCCTCTAAGAGATCACACCTTTTTTTCTATGTACTGGTAAGCTTTGTCTGATGCCTGGAAAAGGTTCACAGGCTGGCATGAGGGTGGAGAGCAGCACACAGGAGGTCCAGCCTCTTCAGGAGCCCAACTTAAGTGCTTCTGGATGAATGAACGTAGTATGGGGAATAAACAAGAGGAGCTGGAGATGTGTGCACACCTGTGGGGGTATGATCTTATAGGCATTATGGAGACGTGGTGGGATGGATCGTACGACTGGAGTGTTAGAATGCAGGGATACAGGCTCTTTAGGAAGGACAGGCACGGGAGACAGGAGGGGGTGTTGCCCTCTATGTCAAAGACCAGCTGGAGTGCATGGAGCTCCACCTGGGGTCAGATGAGGAGCCAACAGAGAGCTTGTGAGTCAGGATCAAAGGGAGGGCAGGGACAGGGGCCATTGTAGTGGGGGTCTGCTACAGGCCACCTCACCAGGGAGAGCAAGTGGATGAAGCCCTCTACAGGCAGATAGGAGCAGCCTCACACTCAAAAGCCCTGATCCTCATAGGAGATTTCAACCATCCTGATATCTGTTGGAAGAACAACACAGCACAGCATAGGCAGGCCAGGAAATTCCTGGAATGTGTTGATGACAACTTCCTTCTCCAAGTGATAGAGGAGCCAACAAGGATAGGGACTGTGCTGGACCTTGTTCTCACCAACAAGGAAGGGCTGGTGGGGAATGTGGAACTCAAGGG
>VZTO01002308.1:48202-61017 GCA_013400615.1 Syrrhaptes paradoxus
GTGCTGCTCTCCAGCCACCCTCATGCCAGCCTGTGAACCTTTTCCAGGCTCTGGGCATTTGTTGCTGGCTTTTCTGTCATTGGAGTGGTAAGAGTGGGATGGATTAAGGCTCCCCTCCCCCGGCAATATTAGTCAGTTATTAGTACTTAGGGCTACGTCTTCTGTCTCTTAAGTAGGGAGCTTCTCACACTTGGTCAGCTATTTAGTGGTGATGGAGGAAATACACAGAAGAATTAATGTAAACAGACTTACACGGCAGCAGTAACTAGGCTTTGTGAAGTAAGCGTTGGTGCTTAATGTTCCATGTGAACCGCAGAAATGTAGGTTACTCAGGAGAGAGTACTCTCAGATGTTCTCTGTCGTACAGAAAAACACTGGATGACAGAATTCCTACTCAGCAAAGCAAAAGAGGTAGAGGATATCGTACTTAGACTCCCGTTAGAAAATATGCCATGGGTATAAAAATTCTCAGTGCTTGTGCTTTACCCACAGGGCTTAATTAAATCTGATGAAGGTTAATAATTAGGAATAGGTAAATCTCAAAGTTTACAACACCTAGATTTTATCTGAATAAGCACCTGTTTTGTCAGAGGCCAATTATTCTGCTCTCCTAAACGGAGATTAATTGGGTGACCACCTCCCAGGGCAAATGGCCTAGTGACCCCTCTGCTCGGCTTTGAAAGGGCTGTCCTCCAGGATGCACCATGAAATTCTTAACTGCAATCTGATGCTTTTTAGTTCTCAGGGGAAGGATTTCATAGCATTGTTGTGTCTGGTGAATGAGTTTTCTCAAACACCTAGCAGATTTAAAGCATGTTATTTAGATGACAAGGGCTACTGTGTCCTACTGTACCAGCACAAGGGAATGGGCTGTCCTCTTTCCCTGGGAAGGGCTTTGCCTTCAAGCATTCTCATAAGTGATTTCTTTTCTAATCAAATGGGTTTTAGTAAACCTGTTTAAATTCATTGCTTCCCTTGAATGTATAATACAGAATGCCAAAAAGCAGTTGGTGTCACTAGCCTCTGTCCTGGGCACTTAGTACTTTCATCCATAAAGCACTTCACAAACATCAGCTAATCCTCGTAATGTTCTTATGAAGTCTTATAAGTAAAGCATTAGAGCGAGGCAAATAACTGCTACCAACAGTTTCAAGAATTAAACCCTTTTTTGCACGTAAACTATTGCCAATACCTGTTGTGACTTTTTTTTTCCCCTTGAGTCCCCAGCTGTCTGCTGTTTGCAGAACATGTGGAAGTGGGGGCTCTGGTGCTCTTCCTCAAGAGACATGGCACCATTTGATCCCTTAATCACATATGGAAATTTTATCCTTCAAAAGTGGATACTGCCAGTGGCTCTTGTTCAAATTCTTTGGCAAATCTTCTACATCATCTTAGGCACAGTTTTGTGGATCAGTTGAAGAACTGTATGCTGTCCAGTGAGGAATTTCCCACTGACCCCTCCCATTTTCCACCCTGCTCATGGCCATGCATTCCCACCACTTGTCTGGGGATCACCAGACCTGTCTGTGAACTGCCATGGACCTCCTTGACAGCAGAAAGCAAAAGTAGTGACAACCCTGGCTAGCTCTCTGCTCTGTTAGCATGATAAATGGAAAAGAGTGAGGAGTGCCAGAGCTGGCACAAGGGCAAACTGGAGACCTGGGTGGTCAGGAGAGAAGCCAGGGAGTGAGGAAGGCAGGACAAACAGTGAGGTAGGAAGACAATGACCCTTTTGATTGTGTCTCCCAGTCAGTTCCCTTGTGTGGCAATGGGAACACATGACACATTCGTATTGCTTCCTTCACACTGATGGGATTCAGTTGTCTTAGTGTTGGAGAGAATCATGAAGAAAGAGGGAAATAAAGTAAGAACAAAAAAAAGGAAAAGGATTATTATAATACTTGACCAAAGAGTTTATTTTCTCCTTTCATAGAAGCATAGAATCATGTGTAGTACTTCATTTTTTTATTTAAGGAAACATTGGCATCTGCTGTTTTCCTATGATCAGTCAGTGCCCTCAAGCCTTTGCATTGCACCATTGCTGGTAGTCCTCAGACAGTGAGTGCATGAATGCAAGACAGATGGGACAGTCCAGAGCTGAAGAAAGAAGAAAGTAGTGAAGTGGATAATTTCCTAACAACTCCTCATCCTGTTGTGAATATAATTGAAAATCCAACATGTAGTTATGCATAATGTGAGGCCAAATAACTATCATCTATTGCTCTCTTTAGGTTTTTGCATTAAATTTTATTTACTTTTCTAGCTTATCAGCATAAATGCATGCAGAAAGTAATTTTATAAATCCTACAGCCATTACATGACAGGAGAGTACTCAAATATGTTGCTCTGGATTGACTGTCTTGTTTTGGAAAGCACTTGTATATGAAATATTTGATGAACAATAACAATACAAAGCTGGCAAACAAACCCAAAAGAAGAAATAACTCTGAAGGAAATAGAGTGCAGCACATAAAGTACATAAATATAAAAGAGCTTTTGTCTCCAGGAAAAAAATGGTGAATCTTGTTAGTCAGTTGACTCATAGTCAGATCAGATTGTTAGAAGTTTTATGATTTGATTCAGCAAGTTGCTTAAACATGTCCCTCCACATATGAGTAATCCCACTGGGACTACTTATATATTTAAGTTAAGCGTGTATTTAAATCTTTTGCTGAATCAGGACCTTCTGAAAGATATGGCACATAAGCACTGAGTAACACTTCTTGGTGCGATGCTAAACAGCCGCATGTTCTGTGCCAGATGCAATTCTTAAAATTCCTTCATCTGGTCACATATATATGTTCTGGTTTTTGTCTGCATTAGCAACATCTGCAAGTTTTGCTCCTTTTAGCTGGGAGTGAATCCAGTACTCTATTTTGGGAATAACTTTGCTGCCAAAACACCCCTAGCAAACTACCTCCATTCATAACAGAAGAGTACATATTCTGTTCTTCTAAACTTTTCTTAATTATAAACAGCTTAGAACTCTTTGAATGGTACTATTAAGTCATTGGATCTCACTCCTTTTTCACTAATTACTAACATTATTTCTATTTTGGGGGGGGTATATTTTCATCTTTGGAACTCAAACAGATTTTCTCCTATAAAGCCAAGTTTCATCATTATTCTCTGCTAAAGGCTGAATTTTCAAGCATGCCAATACAGCTGGCATGACATTGGCCTTCCTAATTCAAGGACACAAAGGATTACCCTAAACCATAAGCAGAAAAGATCCACATTTGCTCTGTTAATCAAGGTTTTTCTCTTTTCTCAAATGTGATTCCTACTTGCCTCACAGCTAGATCTCTCAGCAACTCAGTGTTTCCTGGAAGCCCTTTGGTCAGTAAGAGCTGAGCATTGAATGAAGCAGTTCGTCACCTGCCACGCTATTTTCAGAGCAAATGAATGGGAACAAAATAATGCAGAGCAGGAACTGTCAATAATTCACCCAGCAGTGACCGCTGACATATAAGGTATCACCAGGACAACTTCAGCAAAATCCCATCATTTCAATTCATAAGGAGCAACAGGCTCTCTCTCTCTCAGCTCTTGCTTCCTCCACAGATTTTTCTCCAACTACAAAAAAATAAATAAATAAAAATAAATTTAGAAAATGTTTTGGGAACCAGAGTGCAGTGCTTTCCCTGTAAAACACCTGGAATTGTAATGGTTGGTGTGGCAGGATTGATGGGGGTTCTGGATTCAGGAACAGAAAGAAACAATGTAGCAGGAATTTCCTAGGGCAGAGGAAGAAAAAGGCCTGGCTTTCAACATCTCTCTCTCTTGCTCTCTTTTTCTCTCTCAACTGTTTTAGTCTCTGATTGCCTAAGAAGAATAAGATTGTGATTGTATTCGTCTTTTTCACAGCGGGGAACTAACAGCGCTTTAGTTTGCTGCCTTGTTTTCACCAAATTCACACAATCTTTGTCAAATTTGATTGAAATTCAGAAATGGATTAGAAAGCATGAGGCCAGCTTGTACCTACACGTGCATAACGAGCAATGAAACAAGCCTCATTTCAGTGGGACATCAAGCTCAAATCCTCCCACTCAGTGAGATGTCTCTGAGATTTTAGTCTTGGAATTGAGGCGGTCAGGACTGGCATAGAGAAAAATTCCAGAACCAAAACCAAATAGAAAATGTCAACTGAGGCAGCCCTTCAGTTCATAAACCAAATATTATTGATATGAAAATCAAGTAGTGAGAACAAACGTGCCACCTCACAGTGCCAGCACGAGCATTTGCGCCATGTAGCTGGTGTGTAGGGCTGAAGGTGGCTGAAGGCAGCAGGTTCTGTCCTCCAGAGATGTCCATGGGGGACACCAGGGTGGAATTGTTTGAGGCTTTGTGCAAGCCCACAGCCCCTTACATTCCCACAAGACTTGCCCAACTGCATCCTTATTTTCTGAGAGTCTTAGTTTAATAATGAGTTTTGGACAGGGCTCGAATGAGAGATGCTTTATAATATTCTGCAAAGTCCTGAGTGACTCCACTGAAGGTTTCATGATATCTTTGATGAAAGATCCTGGCTATGTAAAAATCTGTCTTGATTAGTGAAGTCAGCTGATGTTGGGGTGATTTGGGTGGATTCATTCCCTCTTTTAAATTCAAATCACTTCAAAATAAGTTTTCAAGACACTGTCTATAGATTAAAGGATAGGAGGAATGAGATACAGAATATTTCAGTAGATTTTCCTCAGAAAACTAATCACTTGGGATTTTAGTTCTGCTAAATGAGTTATCTGAACTTTTAGCTGCAGTATATATCTGACCCAAGAAGTTAACGAACAAAGTCAACACCCCATAGAAGACAGTCCTCAACAAGGGCACCCTGTGCCTCACGAGGACCATTTAGGATCTTGAAAATCCAATCTTTTGCTCCCTCATGCCTCACCAACTGTCTAGGCTTCCTCCTGCAGCACCTGGGAGGCATTTTCTCATTGACACTCAGGGAAGAGGAGAGGCTCAGCAGGACTTAGGAAGTCTCATAGGTGGTTAGCGTGGCTGACTGCCCACCACAGCCCTCACTCCCCTATCCCCAGGCACCTACTGGGGTCGCTGGGCTATTGCAGGTGTGAAAGGAAGGGCTCTGCTGCAGCTGAAGAGGTGCCTGAAAACAAGATCCTCGTTAGAAGGAAAGTGTGGTGGCAGAGGAGCAGGGAACATAGATACAAATGTACCACAGGGAGGCAAAGAAATGAAAGGAGGGAGACTGTCAGCTTGAGATGTCAGAGGGAGAAGATCAGGCAGAGGAACAACAGAGGAGCTCTGCAAGCACCTGAAAAGGAGAAAGCAGGTTTAAAGATAGTCTCAAGTCTTCAGGGACCTGCTTATGCAAGTCTCAGACTCATTTCGATTTTACATCTTTTGGAAAGCCAGGGCTGTGAATAAATTGCTATACAACACTAGCCTCTTGATGTATTTTCTTTAAAGGAGAAGTTTAAGAAGAGGCATCCCTTTCACCACTTTGGTAAGGAATTGAATAATTTGAGAATGAGGGAGGGCTGCATTTAAAAATATATTTTAACAGAAAGCAGCTAGTAAATAATAAACACATCCATAGGTTTGGGCTCTCTTGTATAATAGAAATATTGAGTATATATAGGTTCAAAAAGAGTGAACATTTTTTTCTGTCATAAAATTCTTTCCTTACAGTTAAAACACACTGTATGAACTGACGTAGAGGCCCATGTAAATCTGTTTAGGGTTCTGAGAAAGGAGAGGGTTATTAATCTGGAAAAAGTGTCTTTGCTTACAGACAACCTTAGAATCTGTTTAAAACAGGAATTTTTTATCAAGTGAATAGTATTCCCTCAGTTACCCTTAGATTAGCTTCCTTTCATGGGTACCAGGCAGAGTCAGTACAATTTCATTCCTGCTAAAAAGTTTTTACATCCCTGAACAGATGTTAAACATGATCAGCATAACATCAGTGAATTTGATGAGATTCAGCCCACACAGTTTGTTCCTCCAGAGCTGACGGAGCTTTTGCTAGCCCTTATATCCCAAACTAATAAAAAAGAAAGACTGAATGAACTCCCACGACTGAAGCAAATAAAGCCAAATACTACACAACTTTAACAAAAATAATAAGGTTTCAGTCATTAGTGAACATTGCAATTCCACTGAAATGAAATGTTCTCAGGGAGCCAAGTGCAAGACATGTTTAATTCAGTATTACTGCTGAATCTTTACTGGCTATGAAGAACCCTGTCTTCAAATGTTTGTGTCTTACTAGTCTACTCCACCCTCACATGGGGATACTGCCACTCATGTTATATTGCAAAAGTACCCACTTTCAGGTCAAGTTAGAGCTGTTGTGAATCTGAATACATGCTATATTGATTTGGTGATTTCAAATTTGAGCCTATAGATCTACTGATTTCTTTTATATTGTGGCATGATTTTAAATGTTTGATTGCTTAATTAGTGAAATTGAAATAATTATTTTAATACTATTTAAGCTGAGACATCATTTTCATGGTATAATTCATATAAGGCAGGCAAATAAATGGTATTTAGCTGTTGCTTTGGATACTTGCCATTTGAGCCCACTAGTTTCCCACTCCTGATAGTCGTGCTGGTAGCTCATATAATGTTGGCTGCTGTGTAATGATGCATTTTCCTTTTAGTTTCCTCCAAGCAAAATCTGAAGGGTATGCAAGAGGTAGAAGCACACCAGGTCACACTTCATCTCCATGTGTTCTTCAGGCCAGAGCCACCCTAATCACAAAAGCCATCACAGAGTGGAAAGGCACCCAGCCTTTCTATTAACATCAGATCTGTAAAATCCCACACAGAGTCTCACAGACTGATTTCAGCACTGGTCTTGAACTTAAGCACAATAACTCCTTTGCATAAGGTGTGCGCAAGCTGCTTGGGTCTGATTCAATATGAGGCCCAGGTCTTTTTCTCCTTCTTTATCTCCCATTCCCATGCTTTTCTGTGCTTTTGTAGAGCTGTTGTCCTTCATACCTTGTGCTGAACCAGAGGAACATCCCTGGTTAGCATACGTTCAGCCATCAGCATCGCTTTTCTCACCCATCCACATCGCCACCTGATATCCACAGTCAAACCTTTACACTGCTTTCCTCTCCCAATGTATCAGTGTCTTGTGCTATGCTAAAACACTTAAAAACATTTAAACTGTCTTACTTTGTGTTGCATCAGCTTTATAAAGAACTGGAAAATCTGCTTGCTGCTGCTCTATGCCCCCTCTTCCTTTGTCAGATCTTTACAAAGGCTATGGTGAATATATTCAGCCTTACTGTCAAATATATATGGAAAGCAATGGTGTGCTTTTGTCTAAGTGTTATATTGCAAAAACCCCTCATTATAGAGTGGTGCTGCATCTATTACAGTTAGCATTTCCCTTTATACTAAAATCCATAAACAGAGTATCATTACAGTGAATATTTGCATAGCAGACACGAATTAACGTTTTTCACTCCTTTATTCTCAGTTGTAGAATGCCCCTTTATGAAGGCTAGGTCAGGTGCAGCCCCTTGGAGGGTAAAGCCAGATGGTTCCTGTCTCTCCAGCAGCTGGGCATACATGGATGGAAAACCTTTGCAAGACAGCTGAGTGTGGCATGTAGAAAAGAGTTACAGCATAGAGCTGGGACCCTGCAGCTCAGAAGGAGCAGACAGACAGACTTTGTAGGCTGGTGGAAAGGACTTCCTAGGGATCAGGGGGGATTAGTCAAGTTCATGACAAACTTAAAAAGTCACTGAGTGGACTGAAACCAAGCTTGTAATTGAAGAAGACATGTTTCTGAATGCTTTTTATTTCTGTTCTGCTTGAATTGGTCATTTTGAGTTTTTTCTATTCGATTTTTTGGTTTTGGTTCAAGCTTTAACAAAACATTGCTTTCTGAGTTTCGAAGTCTTTCAGTCTTCTTTGGGGATCTCATTATAAAGAAAAGGTCTAGGCAGTTCCATTGCAAAACCTTGGCTGACTTTGGCTTCTGTCACAGTTAGGAGACACTGAATATTTCCCTTGCTTATATGCTTCAAACTGCTGATCATAATGAGTTACTTCAGTGCAATAAAAGAGGGAGTTTGGTGAAATTCAGTATTTGTACCATTTGCACAACTTAATTGTACTAACTTACAAGGCCTATGTGGACTGAGCTCTATTCAAAGATACGCAACAAGCAGCAATTACAGCAGCAATGCTTTCAGACTATCTGGTCTGCTTGGGATTTGGAAGTTTCTGTATTTGGTACCTCAAGAGGGGTCTTAAATCAATAGTTTATGTTCTTATCTAGATCACTAGGCCTTTGGGGCTGGCAGTAGCAAGTCTCCGGTGTCTTCTTCCACAATAACTAAGTGTAGGTAAAGCTTATTCAGCTAGGCATTGCCAGGTTATTGCTCATTGTGCCTTCAGACTGCAAATTTGCCCCTGATTTGGTGTTTGTTCCTTCTCCTGAATCCTGCAGCACTGATTTAATTTCCTGGTATTTGAGTGTTGGCCATTTCTTTGCCTTGCTTTCTGGTTTCATGTAGTTCTTGGTATTGGCAGTTGGTGCTGATGGTCCAGCCACCAGCAACTCCTCCTTCTTGTCATGCAGACTGGTGTCTCTGCAAGGATGTCAGGATCTTGGCACATCACCCTCAGCTACACACTTCACAGGCTAGTGGGTGATAGCTAGATTTAAAACTAAAAAGAAAAAAAAGGCAAAATCTGTTTTGTTGTACATTACTGTGAAACTTCCCCACCTGGTCCATCATTAGCACATTTATGAAACATAACCTAATGTGTAGTTGCTGATTCACTGTGAGAGAGATCAGTTTCTCAGACTGAGAAGCCATCCCATATGGGTGGACTAACTTCTAAAGTGCTAGTGAAAAAGAAGTGACCAACCCTGAAATAATTAAACCAGAGTTTGGTGCTTAGCTCTCAGCAGATGAAAAGAAAGGCAATCCACAGAGACTTTGTAAACATCTGGTAAAGGAAGAAATGCAATGATACAGAAGTGGGAAATGATAACAGCAATGATAATATCCAGGTGGCTCATCTGAAAATGAAATGTATGCAGTCTGCTTTTATGTGAACTAACTCCTAACTGGCGGAAAAATAATCCAAGCTAGGGATTCTGAGGAATAAAAGCAGCAAATGTGCCATGACTGGAAACAAAACAAAACAAAACAAGAAAGCTCACCTGCAGAATAAAAAGCTGTAACTGGTGTAGTGGCTGTAAGTTGACTCCTACAGAAAAGAACAAGGCAAGCGCATGATATTTACACTGAGTACTCTCCCAGCATCCAAAAATTTGCAGCTCTGAAGATTTCCTGAGTTTGGTAACCTTCAGTGGAAATTTATTGCAAATACTTGTTCAGCCTCCCCTTGTACCCATCTAAATTTTTTGATATCCAAAATATCTTTTGGGAAGGAGGCTGATGACTCTGCTGCATTCTGTATGAAGAGCTACCTTCTCTGGTCTGTTTGAATCAAGCTCTTATCAGCTTTGTTTCATTACCCCAGTTACATCAGTGATGCACAATATTATTACCAATTTCTATATACATATATCTGTATTTATTTACAATAATTTACAATTTACAATTGTAAATTTAAATTTACAATTTTTTCTTTTAAAAGCCTGAATTGAGTGATATTCCTAGGAGGGAGGAGAGATTGCTCCTGTGATGGTGGGGAACTGAGCCTGTTTCTGGGGCCAAAATTTTTGGGCCCACTGCATGGAGCAGAAAGGAACACACAAGCACAGAACTGGGAGGCTGTGGGT
Source organism: Syrrhaptes paradoxus (assembly GCA_013400615.1). Classification (NCBI taxonomy): domain Eukaryota; kingdom Metazoa; phylum Chordata; class Aves; order Pterocliformes; family Pteroclidae; genus Syrrhaptes; species Syrrhaptes paradoxus. The sequence continues at coordinate 57,951 of VZTO01002308.1, forward strand.
CATTCAGGCAGCAGGCAGACAAATCCTCCTGAAAAACATCCTGAGGACTAGGAGTTGCTAGGCAGATTTTGCTGCAGTTCAGAGAGTCACTGAATCGACATTGACAGTAGGTTTGAGGAAATGACTCACCTGCAAGGACACAGTGGGCAGGAGGAGTTATTTATGAACCTTTTAATGTAATTGTTGATATTTATACTCCAGCTGGCATAGTCACTTTGGATTTTCTCTCTTCAGAAAAGTTAAGGATCTTAGTTAATACTACAGTAAAACCTGACTTCTTTGACTTTAAAGCTTTTGTCTCGGAGGAAGGAGTGTTCATTAGAGATGAAAGCCTGGAGAGATCCACCTCTAAGCTGTGGTCAATGAGTATTTCCTCAATAACAATTATTAGTTGTACTGCATCCTGCTTTACCAAAAATTGCCCAGTGTTCCCCACAAGGAGATTGCTGACATCTGTTGCTTATAACTTTTTCTTATGCCATCTCTGTGAAAATCTGCTCATATTAACCAAGTTACAAGCATTCAAAAAAGGCCAGTGATACATTTTCAGTGAATACTAGGATTTTTCCAAAGGCTTTGTTTGTATAGACTATGTTCCCTCTTGAGATGGAGCATAAATTCCCCGCACTTGCATTTCTCCCTTAATGAATCTGAGTGGCTCATTAAAGATTAAAAGTGTTATTTTTTTACTTGCTTCTTTGCATCCCCCTTTTCTTTCATAAAATAATGTAACATTTTCATGATTTGTAGGGCCCAGCAGGCATTTTTTGTCTAGAGGCAAAACGGTACTTCTCTCTGTAATCTAGCAATTAATATAAATGTCACTGATGACATTTTAAGGTGGCACAAATATTTGAAGTGAAAAGTGATGATTAGGTGGTGCCAACCCAACAGAAAAGTTTTACTCTTCAGTAAGCCAGGCTTTTTCCCAAGAACGTTGTCTCCCAAATGCAGTCCCCATACTTAATCTACAGGAAGGTGAAAGACAAGCAAAAACTTCTGAGAATTTAAAAGCAGAAACTTTGCAAAAGATGTAATGGTCACAGTGGATGAGTATTCAATAATAGGTTCCTGAAAAATTCTGTTACTAAAAAACCATAATGTGATGCTTGGTTGTATAGATGGGGAAATATGTGGGGAGTCAGTGCTGTTTCTGTGTTGTGGGAATACGAATTGAGAAGTGGCTCACAACTGTTCCAGCACTTAACAGATCTAAACCAATCTGATACTAACTAATATTTTTTAATTTTTGTTTAAATGAGTAATATCAAAGTGATACTTTTTCTATCTTTTCTTTTTCCTACATTTCTATACATTTTTCTTTGTTACCAAGCTTTCTAAAAGTTGAGAAAGCTTTCTTCCCTTATTTGGTTACTTGCTGAAACCATGGCTACTCTTTTCCGTTTTTAAAAATTTAATCTCCATGTTTGCCACCTTGTTGGCTGCCTGTTCTTATATAAAATAAAGTGTAATTAGTATGCAGAATCCTACATGTGTTCAGCTCTAGAATTCTTGAAACAATTACAAACTTTCTGTCTTCAAGACTGTGTCTTACCTTTATGCCCCATTCACATCCACCCACTCTGGGAATAATTTCTGCAATGTATCATTGTTATATCTTTACTTGTGCCTACGTTTTCTCTTTAAATCTTTCACTCACATGTAAGATCTCCTGAGTCTTGAAGCTTCCACGTTGTATTCCAGTCAGTGGATGTGACTTTTTGTTTTGAGCAATTTCTACAAATAACTAATCTATTTCTTTGCAACTGTGTACCTTTTTTTCTCCTTAGGTACTGTCAGTGAGGTTGTCCTCTAATGGCTTTATTTCTTTGCAGAGAGAGAAGCTCCACCAAATTCAGGTTAGTGCTCAGTTCTCTGCTTATCTCTGTCCTCTTCACATTCTTTGTTCCAGTCTGGAAAACACTGTTGCTTCTTGCAGGTTCACTTTTATTTTGCTTCTGCATGTTTCTAGGTTTTGTTTTATTTTGCTTTAAAACCTAGTCCACTGTGGCACAGTGGAGCAGAAAAAAAAAGAGAAATCAAAACTTGTAATCTGATCTGAGTACATTCTGCAGGCTGGCAAATTTCAGTTGCTTATACTGTTATCTTTAAGCCTGTTTTCAAAAGTATTTTTTATCTCTGTTCCATGTCTCTGAGGCCCATTACAATCTGATCTTACATTAGAGATTGTAGAAACCCTCCAAACAGCCTGTCAGACTTGCTGGGCTGAAGTCTGCTATAAATGCTTCAAAAATTTCTCCCTTTTTGATTTCATGCATGGAGCCAATTATCTTGCAAACAAGTCATTCTTTCTAGGAGTGGAGTACTTTCTCTGTCTGTGTCGTGGTTTATTCTCTCTCACTAAATTTTAGGTTGGTGAGTGAAACATGTGCCCTAGATCCTGCAAATATAATTTGTTTGGCCCCAATATATTAAGATAGGTATAGACCTTCATCTTGCTATGTCTTTCAATAGTTTCATCCCCTTTTAGAAGAAAAAAAATTCTTGCCTGAATGACTTCCAAGAGTCTGTTTTATCTGTGGCAAATGCTAGATGCATTAGTATGTTAATATGCTGTTGCATTTTGTCATTGGGCACCTTTTGTCTTTTTTTCATGGTGCTTCTTCCCCCTCTATTGAGCATCCTAGCCAATAATTATTGGTGGCAATTTATAAACAGTCAATGTCAGACCATGCAACTAATATTTGTTGAGGCTGGAGCTGGGGTGGGAGGCTGGGCTGCAGCTGCTTCGTGTGTGGATTCTTGTGCAGCTCACAAATTGGCTTTGGAGAGGATGGACCACTTTGTCAAAACTCACTGACATCCCAAACCATGCACTTCAGTGGACTCAAGAGCACAGGCACTAATGACTGCACTAGTCCACAAATACTGCATTAAGAGCTGACCAAGATCTGTAATTAGGTCAGTGTGAGGAGTGGAGATCAAGAGCCTCATCTTATCCAGTGTACCCCATTATATCCCTCTTTCAGACAAATTTAAAATAAGACCTTTTTTTCAACAAATGAAAAGACAATTAGGCAGAGCCAGGAGACATTCAGTCCTCCTT
>VZTO01002308.1:61571-110030 GCA_013400615.1 Syrrhaptes paradoxus
TAGTGTTGCTAACATATTGCTTTACTCATGGGTTATTTCACTTTGTATTTTATTATCAGTGGAGCGGATAGCACTGCCCATTATGAAAATTTGTGGATGTTGCCCTTGAAACTCCCCTCAGTTTCTTATAACTTTCTCAAGCTTTTAACGACTAATGTTTAAAATGTTCATGCTGATAAGGTGCCTGCCTCTGTCTGCTTTTGTAGAGTTTATTTAGGTATTTATTTTCCATACATTACAGCTCTTTTGAAGAATAATGCCTGAGAAATGTAGGTTGTTTCACATATGCTGACAAACAAAATGATACTTGGCAGTCTTTTTCTTTAAGCATCAGTAATTTTTATTTTCTTTTCCCCATTATCTGAAGCAAGGTCAAGAAGTTTGGTGGGGAGAGACTGTTATGAGAGGGAGGTACATCTTGTATTTGTACAAGAAGTAAGCTGTTTAAAAAATGACCGTTTAAATATGGTCATTGTTAACAGGCAAAATTCCCCAAACTTCCTATCTATGGTGAGCACAATCCAGTGTGATGCTGTACAATGTCTGCCAGAAAGTACAGCTGTAAGCACCAGCGTATCTGCTTCATTCAGCCAACCGGACTATGGGTAACAAGATAGTTTCAGAGCTCTCTGTGCCATTGTGCTAGACCTCAGAAGATGATTCTGCTTCATCTGAAAGCAAGGGAAGAAGAAACCAAGCCAATGGAGAAAAGAGGAGTTTTTCAGGGAGGAGGCTGGCAGGCAGTAAAAAAAAAAAAAGCTGTCATGAGTAGGATGGGAACGAACCTTGGGAACAAGGAGCAACAGAGCTGGATGAAAAAGATGAAGGAGACTGGAAAATAAACAGAGTGAGGTCTTAGGATCCAGAGAGGAATATGGACATTCATGAGCAAAGCAGCAGGAAAAAAAAGCCCAGACTGCCCAACTCCAAAACCAGACTTCATATATGTGAGTTAAATGCCTTGTGACATTTGTAAGGCCTAGGCTTTCCAGTTTGTAGGAAGTTCCATGATTGGGGTTGGAGGAAATGTTCTGAAAAGGCAAAGGAAACCAAAAAATTGAAAAAAATCACTTTTCAGACTAAATTGTGAAAAAAAATGTCTAGTCAGATGACAGGTTTCTCACTATTCAAAGGGTTGGATATAGTTTTGACATTTATCCCTTTAAAAATTATTACACCATAAAATAAAATACATATAAAATAAATGACTTTGAATTACACATATAACTGTGTTATTCTGAAACTATGATAATCTAACATTTTGTAGTTAAGCAAAAAGAAAAAAAAATTCAAAGCACTCTAGCCAGTACATTCCTCAAAATTATCTGCTTTCAATACATCACTGATTTACAAGACAAAATATTTCATATAGGAAAACATCAACTATGTTTTGGTTCATTTTTCAGTTTCCTGGTGATGTGGAATTTGTTATGAATGAGGCTTCCTTTTCTGTAGGATACCAGTCACAGAATTTGGGAGACATGCAGGATTTGGAAGAGGTACAGTTAATGAAAAAAGGCACTGCAGAAAGAAAATGCAGAAAAAGGCACCATGGAAAGAAAATTTTATAAAGTGAGTATTTCACCGGTGGTTTTTTTACTGTGTTTTCTTCATTTTCTGGATATCTGATACCTCAGGGTCTCATTTGCAGAAATAGTGATAACTTTCAAATGCTGTTGAAATCCATGGAAGCTGTCTTTTGATACACTAGCAGCTATATACAGTAGATCCTTTAAAAAGTAGGTCCAAGGTATTTCAAACAGAGCAATCAGAATTAGTGGGTATTTTTTACCTTAATCTCCCTGTGTTAGGACTTCTCATCTGTAAAATTACGATACTGATAAAGTGATGCTAATAGGTGGCAAATGCAGTTTCCCTTATTGCTGGAGTGCTGAACTGTAAAACTTCAGCAGTTTTCTTTCAACACATGTTTTCTTTTCTGGACTGAGTATGAAAGAGTAATTGCTTTCTTTCAATGATCATAATTCTGTGGGAGAAAGTCATGTGAACAATCTCAAGTGTCTCACAGAGGAGACTTGGAAAATACTACTACTGAGCTCAAGTCACTTAATCTTTCCTGCTTACTGCAATGTAGTGAATATTTGAGACCAAACAGTGTAGACTTCAGCTAACTTTGTAGTCTCAGCCGTTTATAGAGCATTTAGCTAAAAAAAAAAAAAAAGTAATAGAATCATAGAATGGTTTGGGTTGGAAGGGACCTTAAAGATCATCAAGTTCCAACCCCCCTGCCATGCAATATAGTTGTTTCTTAACTTTACCATAAAATCAATAAATTTACAGGAATATTAAGAATTTGTATGTGAATCTATTGTATAATGGTTAATCAATCATTCTCCATGAATGAATAACATTTATGACCTTTATTCTCCAATTAGGTGCATGCAAGCATAAGATGCAATTGCAGTTCTCCAAATAAAATATTTAACTTAAATATGAAATGAGGAACTTTTCAGATGTCTAACAATGGGAAATCAGCTCTCTGAGAAAATGTAAACCTGAAACATGAGAAAACATTTCAATATTGTATTTCCCTCCAAATAAAAGCTTCTGTGAGTTGATAAAAATATAAATTATATCCAATGCCATTGCTATTATTTTTCTTCTTATTCTATCTGTGCAATGCATTGCAACTATCGATAACAACTGAAATCATAAGAAAAGCTAATTTGTGTTTATCTGGCTTCTCAGTTGCACAAATTTCTGTGAGATACAGCTTAAATCTTTTACAAGTGCAGTCCGTATTTTCTACAGTAAGCAATGAAGCTGGAGGCTTGATTACTTCTGATTTAGCTCCCAGCCCTTATCTTTTTTTTTTCCGCTGTATCGTTGTGGCTGCCTTTTAAAAATTTATTTTGGATTTGTGTCAGCACTGCTGGTGCCATGTAAAGATTAGTAATAACTTGGAGCAGCCTTGTTAACTAGAGCAACAATAAGGGCCCATTCTTCAACTCTCAGCAGTTAGGAGGGGACCAGGTGGCAGCAGCACTTTACCTTAGGAGTGTTTACCTCTCTCAGCGTATGGAAGCACAGGGCTATTACAGAGTCTCCCCATCATGTTCAGCGCTGGCTAGTGTTGCAGCACAGTCAGAGAGCTGCACAGGTTGCTAGTCCATTCTCATGTGATACAACCATCCTGATCCACTGAATGGGAGGACAACATCCATCTTAGCTAGTCCGTCCTGCTCCCCTGGTAAAAGTGCACAGGAGCGCACTTGTTTTGACTGATCTGCTCCTTTTTTCAAGAAACACCTTTTATTACTATTGTTTGTTTATTTATCATGTGGTTTTAACAACAATCTGGAGATGTAGACTCATTTTAGAAAAGGACAGCCTCAGCATCCAAAGCAAAGGCGGAGAGTGTGCAGGCAGAAAATGCACAAAGTGATTAGATGACTTGTGTGCGGTCCCGAAACAAGTCAGGGGTTAGGCCAGAATCAAAGTTGTCCAACAGCTGTCCCTTTTATTTACCATCTCACCATTCTACCACTGGCTGGATTTGGATTTGGACTTCTCTGTGCTTTTTTACATAAAACTAATGTGGAGCAAAACAAAGAGATCTGAGTAAGTGTATCTGGGACCAAAAAGAAGTTTATTAGGGCTGGCTGCTACATTGATACAATACCTGTTGCTACTGCTGCCTGGGGAGAGTGTGGCAGCAACAGATTCTGAAAGACAAAGTACTGCACATTTGACCACTATGGTTGGCAGTTTTTGTGGTAAGCACTGGCAGAGAATTTAGGGTGGTTCTCCGAGAGCCAGACACGAGACACTTTGTTCCACTTGCAGGGGAGGTCTGTGTTTCTCCATCAGCTGCTCAGTGCAGTCCTGTTAAAATTTTCTTCCATCAGGAAACTGCCTGTACCCAGCAAAAGCAAAACACAGTGCAAGGGCCAGCCAAAAGACTACCTATTTCAATCCATGCTATGACCCACTGACAGCATCCTGGCAGTGCCAGGGAGGTATGAACACATCTATTTTCTTTCAGTGCACTCTGAGGTCCATTGACACCTGCAGCAGAACATAAAGCAGCCTCAGGGCAAATGAAAATTAAGGCTATTACCTCTGTGCATGACAGTCCCTTCATGACACATTTTTCATCTCTCACTTCTTTGTGAAGAGCCTTCACATGCCTCGATGACTGTGGAAAAAATAAGCAGGGAGGCCCTGTAAGGAAAACAGGGTTCTGTAGTCATCTCACTGTGAACAAAGAGAGCTTGTTAAGACCAAGTCATTCTTGTTTTGCCTGCATATCTTGGTACGGTTGAAGTAATTTCTTTAAAAAGTCAACTGGTAGCTGAAACGGTTTTCTGTTGATGGAACTGGGCTGGAGCTGATCACTAGGATGAATCTTTATTACATTTATAAGGAAAACTAAGGAGTGAGTGAAGCAGAGATGGGAGAGTGAGAAACAGAGGATCCACAAATTGCCACCTCCTCTGGCAATTTACACCAACTGACACAAACAGTAGCTGCTTCAGACCTCAATCCTTTGTCTTTCACTGTCTTCACATGGGAGAAAACAGAGAAGGGAGGGTACCCCACAACAGCAGTGGGATTGAGTCAATCCTAAACAGGAGGCAAGTGCTGAGCTTGCCCTGGGCTCAGAGACATACTCCAAGCACATCAGGCTCTCATTCATCCCCCCGGCACCCTTTCCCTCTGCAACCAGGCTATGCTGTAGGTGTGTCAATGATCCTTTTCTGAAGAGCTGCTTGTTTAAAATGCTTGGTGGTGCTTACTGCTCTCAAGTAGGCAAGTATTGCTTGATTTTGAGCAGCTCCCCATCGTAGTTTAGGTTCTGCTGCTTGTGTGACATGTGCTGAAGTTTCAAGCTCAGTGAGGACCCCAAAAAATTTCAGCCAATCTCCTTTCTCATGACCTAGCTGTTGTTCTGGGCTGTTATTAGTAGAATTTCAGGGGCTGATTAGCCTTCAATGGATATATTCCAACTAGGACAATGTTTTCTAAACTGCCTATATATATGCAAAGAACACTGAAGAGTTTTTTAGCCTTCTCCAGTTTTTCTGTTCTGTTCCTTTACCCCATCAAATTTCTATTTCTGCCAATGTTCTTCTGCCTCTTTCCATCATTTTGACACTGCTAGCTACAGAAAGGAATTGAGTAGGATGCTTATCTCTGAACTAACAGCGTGAAAGAGCTCTTCTAGTCAATTTTACTCTTTTACAAATGCACTTCATGAAAAACAATACAGGAAAAAGAAATGCACAGGTGCATGTGTTCTGATTCCATATGAGAAAAAAAGCAGCACATTTGCATGGTATATGATTGCTGATGAATGCCTTCAGAGGTGAATACACCTGAACATGAAAATTAATGATGTGGGAAAGCAGCAGTATAATTCCTTCCAGTTGCCTATGGACCCCCTCTACATCATACCATCTTTCCTTGTCCGCTTCTCTACATTAATACAGTTAATAATCCTGATCTCACATTTATCTTTTATAGAAGAGAGTAGAGATCTCAAGGCTAAACTTGCATGGAGGTGCAGCTGATTCATTAACAGGGTTTAGCCAGAATACCTCCCCCTGAAAGCTTTTCCTTCAGTCATAGAAAAGGAACTTCTCTGTCCTCTGACAGTAGGTGATTTCCTCTGAGCTCTTCTCATTGGAGCTCCTGTGCCTGGCATGGAAAAATTAAATATTCACCTCACAAAGGGGCTTGGTCCTGACTCTGTTGTTTAGTAATGTGGGTCAGGAAAACCTGAGTGCCATCACCCACACCAATAAATGCTTTATTTAGTTCAGTAATAAGTGAAACTGTGTAGCTCTCAGAGTTAAAACAGCATTTTTTGTGGTCTAGATATTTTAGATATGTCACACCAAAGGGAGCAGTCCTGCCAGGGAAGATGACTAACGCTCTGTGGTTGGCTACTATACAGAATAATGGCCAGCAGCGGCCTAGAGGGGGATGCAGATCCCTTTAGAAAGAGGACTGAATTTAACCCATGTCTCCTACATCCAATTTTTCTAGCTGTAGAGCTGTTTTCTGAAAGCAGAGGGCTGCCTCACATACCCTCTCATTTTGCACGGAGCCCAGCCAGTGAGGTGGGATCAGCAAGGCAGTACCTGGTTTGCAGACTACAGCTGCTAATGGCACTAGCAGTGGATTTGTGGGACTTTTGCCAATGAGAAGTTGAGCATCTCTGGGCTTCAGGTGTCTTCAGAGTTGGCAACTTAAGCAGGATGGAGCTTCAGTTACAACTGTAGGTGCTCTTTAGGTAGTTTGGCAGACCCTTTTGTAGATCTAGGTCTTGAGAGGCTTGCCCATTGGTGACACCAGTGGGGTTTAGGACATGTAATTAGCATTGCACATTTGGGTCGTAGCCCCAAGGGTGGACTGTGCCTTGTCAAGGGACATGGTTGTGGGCAATCATCACATCAGGGCAGGTTGACCCTGTGTATGTCACGGCTTACACCCTCTGCCCAGTTGCTCTTGGGACTGTGATGTGGTGCCTCTCTGCTTAGAGAGGCTTCAAACTAGGATGCAAATAGCGAAATCGTGCAGCTCTATCACTTAAGTTTCAGCCTTTCAAAGTTACAGTGATTATAATTCATTTCTATTTAATTAAGTGTATGTACCAATGCTCCCATATATAAATCCACCGGTATCATCCAACATGGTAGATGCTGCCAGTGAATAACTCCCGACACAGTGGGGATTTTAATCTATTGATCCCACAGATCACGGCCTCCAGCTTGGCTGTAGAATACATAATATACAACAACAATAACATCTTTCTTTTCCTGGTAATGATGTGCAATACTTTGAACCATTTGAATTAATAACTGTATTTTCAGCTTTGTCAGATATCCTATGCGTCAATGACACAACCTCACATCTTGCAGTTTTCACGGAAGTTGCTCATCAGGCATTTGGCCCCATCACAGGCAATCTGTGACAGATAAAGAGCAATTCACCAAGCTAACCAGGATTGCAGAAAAGAAAGCGAAAGCAAAGACCTGACCCAAAAGAGTGCTTATGGATGGGAAGAGGGAGTAGTTAGGCTAGAGCCCCCTGTTCACACTGCCCAATGCTGCATGCACTTTGTGGCATGTGGGGAGGAACAGCTGAGCTGGGCAGCCCAGGTTTATTTGGCTATCTCCAAATAGATTTCAAACAAATCCCACACTTGTAAAAGTTGGCTCGACTTCCACTGATCTTAATAACAGCTACATGAGAACATCAAAAGAGCAGAATTCGGCCCCATGAAAGGCAAGAAATAACCCATTTATGGGTATCATTGTAAGGTATTAACAGTTTAAAATTACAGTCATTGTGTGGTACAAAGAACATTCAGAACAATCCATTCCCTTATGGATGTGATTTAAAATTAATTCATTCTTCCGCTTCGCTCCATTATTGCCAGCAAACCAGTGATGTGGAATTACTTACTTCTAAGCCATATGGTCTTCTGAGGACTGACACCTCCTTAGCTTACCCTAATTAATACAATTCCTGTATCAGAAGCTCACTCTGATTTTTAATTTTGTGTTAACTAAACTGAACAAAAGGAAAAGTTGATTTTGCAATTAGAGGTTAGGGATGCTTTTTTTCTTGTTTTACTCATTTCCTATTTAATTTAAAATCAAAGGGGTTTGCATCCCGGCATGTCAGTACTTCCTAGCAAGGCATTAGAGTATGTTGGAGAAGAGATCAAATAGTGTGAAAACCCTATTTTTGATTTTCATGGTCTACCTGAAAATGTAATTCCTTAAAAGGATTTCTTGTGACAGAGTCACTTCTGCACACAGCTGTGTGAAGAGCAAGGACCTAGACCTTGCTGGCTCATTTAGCAGAGATTCCTGGATTTTCTTAACAGCTTGTGTTTTTGTTTTGTTTCTTTCCTTGCTGTTTTGTTTCCTGCTGTCAAAACTACAGAACAGGTAGCCCATTATGCTTCATCTAATCTATACCCAGCTGAACAAAACAGAGGCAGGCACAATAAGAGGTGCAAAATATTACCTTAGCAAGTTCATTCACAGCATTTTCAAAGACCAAATCCAGTGCCCTGAATTGAGAAACATTTTTAAATTATTTCCTGCAAAGTTTTTTTTTAATGTGAAATGTAATACATCTATGTGCTACTTGAGTGGAATTTGGTATTATAACAATGGACCAGCAGAACATCCTGTTAAAATATCAGTGGATGTGTAAACCAGATCAAATAGGCCCCATATGAATTCACACATTCCCCTTCAAATGTATTTTTGCCACCTTTTCACTATTTTATATCTCCTTAATCAAGTACATTTCCATCTTACTTTTTCTTTATCTATGTAATTGCCCTCTATGGGAGTATATTATTTCACAGAAGACCTTTCCCTGCAACTGGGCAGTAGTGACAGCCCATTTTGAAGGTCATGCCAACAACTAGAAGGGGAAAATTATAAGTCCTATTCAAACTGCAAACAGGCTGCTAGTCTGGATTCCCTCCACCCCTCTTCTTGCCTTTAAAACAAAATTGTTTTGATGTTTGTCTGTACTAGCTATTTCTATCACAAAATGTAAACTGGAAGGAAAAACCTTTCTATATAAAACAGAATAGACTAGAGAGAAGAAGGAGGAGAGGCGAGGCGAGGCGAGGCGAGGAGAGGAGAGGAGAGGAGAGGAGCGGATCAGTGTAGAATAGAATAGATTAGAACAGAATAGAATAGAATATAGAGCAATCATCTAGTCCAACTGCCTGACCAGCTCAGGGCTGACCAAAAGTTAAATAAAGCATGTTATTAAGGGCATTGTCCAAATGCCTCTCAAACACTGACAGGCTTGGGGCATCAACCACCTCTCTAGCAAGCCTGTTCCAGTGTTCGACCACCCTCTCAATAAAGAAATGCTTCCTAATGTCTTGTCTAAACCTCCTCTGGCACAGCTTTGAACCATTCGCACAGGTCCTGTCACTGGATCCCAGGGAGAGGAGCTCAGCACCTCCCCCTCCACATCCCCTCCTCAGGAAGCTGTAGGGAGCAATGAGGTCACCCCTCAGCCTCCTTTTCTCCAAACTGACAAACCCAAATTCCTTAGTCACTCCTCATAGGACATTCCTTCCACTCCTTTCACCAGCTTTGTTGATCTCCTCTGGATACATTCAAGGACCTGCACATCCTTCTGAAATTGTGGGCCCCAGAACTGCACACAGTACTCAAGATGAGGCCGCACCAACATTGAATACAGCAGGATAATCTCTTTTGCCCAGATGGTTATGCTGTGTTTGATGCACCCCAGAACACAGTTTGCCCTCTCAACTGCCAGGGCACGCTGCTGACTCCTATTGAGTCTGCTGACCAGCATGCCCAGATCCTTTCTGCAGGGCTGCTCCAGCCACTTCTCTCCCAATTTATACTTGTCCTGGCACTATTCCATCCTGGGTGCAGAATCTGGCACTTTGAATCATTAAATTTCATCCCATTAGTCATAGCCCAATGCTCCAATCTATCTAGATCTCTCTGTAAGGCATCTTGTCCCTCAAGAGAGTCAACAGCACCTGCCAGTTTGGTATCATCAGCAAACTTGCTAATGGTGCATTCAACTCCTGCATCCAGATCACTGAGAAATACATTAAACAGAACTGGCCCTAGAACTGAGCCCTGAGGAACACCACTGGTGACTGGCCGCCAGCCAGATGTAGCCCCATTCACAGCCCTTTGAGCCCTGCCCTTCGAGCCCTGCCCTTCAGCCAGTTCTTCAGCCAGTGCACTGTGAACCTGCTCATCCCACAGGTGGACAACTTGCCCAGAAGGGAGCTGTGAGGACAGTATCAAAAGCCTTACTAAAATCCAGAAAACCTACAGCCACCACCTTCCCTTCATCCACTAGGCAGATGACCTTATCATAGAAGGATATCAAATCAGTTACACAGGACTTTCTTTTTGTGAACCCATATTGACTGTGCCTGATGATTGTAGTATTCTTTAAATGCCTTTCAACAGTACCCAGTATAATCTTCTCCAAATTTTTTTCCAAGAACTGAGGTTAGACTAACAGGTCTTTACTTCCCTGACTCTTCCCTCATGCCCTTTTTGTAGATTGGATAATGTTGGCTAGCTTCCAGACAGTAGGGACGTCCCCCGACTCCCAAGACCTTTGGTAGATTATCAAGGGGTGTCCTGCCATAAATAATGTCTGCTGGCTCCTTCAGTACTCTAGGATGAATCCCATTAGGCCCCATGAACATTTGGCTGATACAGCTGGTCCCTTATGATTTCAGTGTCCACAAATGGAGTCACTGTTCCCACACCCATGGCCCTCTAACTCAGGGGACCAGACAGTCCAAGGTCTATAAGTATTATAAAAGACTGAGGCAAAAAATGTATTGAATGCCTCTGCTTTTTCTTCATCCCTATTAGTCACACGATCATCTTCAACAAGTATCTGTCCAATTTTTTCTTTAGACATCCTCTTGCTATTAATGTACTTAAAAACTTCTTGTTCTCTGAAACAACACTGGCCAGTTTCAGCGCAAACTGAGCTTTGGCCTTTCATGTCTTCTCCCTGCATAAATGAACCAGAGCTCTGTACTCCTCCTGCAAAGTTGGACCTCACTTACAGAGATCATACAATCTCTTTTTTTCCTCTTGAGCTCCACAAGGAGTTCCCCATTCAGCCCAGGTGGTCTTCTTCCCTGCTTGCTTGACTTACGACACAGTGGAATTGCCTGCTCCTGTGCTTCTAAAAGGTCAATATAAAATCTGTTGACCTTCACTACCAGTGAAAACGAAGACTCCTGAAAGGGCATGAGAAGTATGTAGAGGTTTGAGTGTGCAGATGAACATTTTAGACCTCTCCACCGTCCTGCATCAATATTTATTTTAAGGCAATGGCTAGTTCTGCCCACATGCAGAAAACACTGAATTTGTGGCCCAAGTGAAGAGAAGAGAGGTTGCTTACCCATCACTTTGTCACCAAAATAAAAATGCACTGAAGAGGATTAAGAACACCCACTCAGTCTGTTAATGCAGGTCATTTGTGCAACTCATAGCATCCTTCTCAGAAGCAGTGGCTGCCGATATCACTCCTCTTCAGTCCCCAACAGCTCTTCTGGTTAATCCTGGACCAAAAAATTCTTATTTACTTCTGAATATGAATGCTCACAGAGAGATAAAGGAACAGAAATAACGCAAGCTAAAATTCCATCGTACTTGATAAAGGCATAACATCCCAACATAGACATGTCCCTATAACATGTCTTCTTTTCCTGCCAACTCTGTGCAAATATTTTACACCCCGTGCCTTTTGGTTATCATCCGTGCTTCTAATAATTCATTTTCCCATGAAGCCTGAGAGAATACAGATAAGCTTAGTATTAAGAACAAAAACTGTGACATCAGAACCTGCAGGGAAAGAAATCATATAGCTTAATGTGTGTTTGGATGCCCCAACTGATAGTAATTTGGTCATTCTGCTAAACTGTATACATGTGCATGCTTATTTTTCTTAACATAATTCCTTAGCTCTTTAAAGGTTATACTTAGTGTTCCACATTTCCATAAAGAATCATTTATTTCTAGCCTTGAGGCAAGCTCATGAAATAGCTGACAGCTTTCTGTACATCTGCAGCACACTTAGATCATAATCCCATTTTCAGGAGGCATCTCTACCAACCTCAGTGTGTTCATAATGATAAAATAATTATGTTAGTATTAAAATTCATCCTTTGCCAGTAACAAGCTGCAGAAATCTTGAATGCTCCCTATGCTAAGGTTCACAAGCTGTTTAAATTGGCCTTCCATGGCACAAATAAACAGCTTTAATTATCTAAGCAAATAATCAAAGTATTCTTAGATCTAGGGGTGAGGTTATATTAATCATGTCCTACCTCTAGAGAAGGTCCAATTCTATCAAGCACTTCATGAAAAGACAGGGGTGCTCAGTCCATAGTAACACTTATTAGCCTTCACAGATTATGAAAATATTACGGGTGTCGTAATGTCAATTCTGTGAAGCTGGAAGTTCCTAATAACAAATTACTGATGGTCAGTTTATATCAATCAGCAAAAAGCACCTGCATTTATCACAAACAAGAGCTGCCACTGAATAATGTGCCTACGATATGTACATCTACGATTCACATCACATGCTAGGGGCAGGTAGGGCCCCAATGTAACTGGTAAAGTAGCTTTGGATTTACCCCAAGTCATCTGAAAGAGAGGGCATGGCACCACTTAGATTAATGGTTGAGACTAAAAACCCTTTCTCACTTCTCTCCCTTCCCCAGTAAATCTGCCCCAGAACTCATTTGCACAGTATTTAAGCAGAGGAAATGGCACTGGTCAACGGGTACTATACCAAACTTGAGATTTATTGTGGACTGCATTTCTGTATTTGCCTTGTCACAGGCTTCCAAATATCTCATGCAGTGCCGTATTTATTACATTGCAGGTCTGCTAAAGCTTTCCAGTTACTTCTATTATGTGAACGCAGAGGAGAAGTAAATATACTGTCACTTTTCCAGATTAATTGCTCAAAATGTTAAACTTGTCACCTGAAATTTGGCACTGGGAACTAAATTATATAATAATGTAAATTTGACAACATGACTTTTTTAACATCATACATTGTAATATACTACCTGGACAACATCCCTGTTGAGTTAAAACAATGACCATGTTGTTATATTATCTGCAACAACTTGGAAAGGAAATTAAGTTAAATATAAGTTCAGCATGTTTTAATTAAGCCAATGATTTATTAGAAGATGCCTTCGTGATTGGTAACAAATGGCTGGGTGAAACCTATGTTCCCCACACCATTTTTTTATTGACTTCTTGCATGGAGAGGTTGGAAGGCAGAGATCTTTATTTCTTTTACATCAGATTTTCAAAGGACTTGTACTCTTCATTAGAGATGGATTTTCAAAAGTATTTCAGAGCTTATCTGAACACCTGTGATGGGTTTGCCCTTGGCTGGGGGTCAAACCAGACACCCACTCATGCAATTCCCCCCCACTCGAGGATAGGGAAGAGAATTAAAGGGGTAAAGGGCAAAAAGGACTTGTGGGTTGAGATAAGAACAATTTAATAACTAAACTACAATAAGATTGAAAATAATACTATATACAAATATACAAATGAGTGATACACAGTGATACTGCCCCCCCACCCAATGACCAAGGCTCAGCCTGTTCCTGGCTAACGATCCCGGAGCAGGGAGAGTCCCAAAACCGCACTCATGGAACAGAGATAACAGTCCGAGTGTCCCAGACAGAGAGCTGACCAGGGTGGGGGTTGGGGGGAGGCCTTGGGAGAGCGACCACCTGGAGCGAGATGACCCGGAACCAAAAGGGCGATCTTCTGGAGGATCCTCATGTATATACTGGGCATGACGTGTATGGTATGGAATAGATTATTGGCCACTTTGGGTCTCAATCCTGAACCTAAGATCAAATCCTGGGCTAGTAACTGGTGCTGTGCTCCCTCCCAGCTTCTCCTGTGTGCAGACAGCCAGAGAAGCTGAAAGACTTTGGCAGCCACACAAACATCACTTTTTATCAGCTTTCTTCTGAGCACAGATCCCAAACGCAGCCTCTTGCTAGCTGTTATGAAGAAAGTTAACTCTGTCTCAGCTTAACCCAGGACAACACCTAAGAAAGAGTTGCTCCTTCACAGGTGCTTAGATCCCATTGCTTTCACCTGTGGTGGCAGACTAGAAGTGGAGAGTGCTGATCAGCCATGAGGATACACACTTTGGCTCTGTCAAGCTCTGTAGCCTGTCTCTTTTTCCCACATTTTCAAATGCCCTTGGCACCCAGTAACATAACTGCTTTTAGGAAACACTTCAGTGGTTAATTTGCAGATGGTTTCTTTTACATACCCAACCCAACTGCAGCCCCTGAACATGTCAAAAAAAACTAGCAGAAATGGTTGATCATAGTAATTTATCCTACATTCCTCCTGGAGACAAACCAACTGGTGACTACATCTACAGCACTCAAACACAGTGGTTTCCAATGTGGTCAAGAGCACACCCATCTCCATTTCAGGCTGACCATCGCATTACCTGTGGGGTATGTGTCCCCTGTGTGATTCAAGTCAGACCCATGGGTTGGCTGTGTTGCTTGAGGCCATTCTTGAGCTACTTTCAGCTTGATGAACAGTCAAATTAATGGAAGAAGGGCACCCAGGCCCCTTTGAGCATTAGCACTTAAGCCACGGGGCACAGAAGCAGGAAGCAAAAAACCTTAAAAGGGTCTGGGAAACACATTCCCTCCTGGTGAGGCCCTTGTGTGCCAGGAACCCGGTGGGATAACAGGCACCTTCTGAAATGCTGGAGTGTATAGGTAGTCAGCTCCAAAGGAGCGTGTGAGGATGGGCCCACCACTTCTGTTTCCTCATTCATCCCAGCTTAGGTCCGTAACATCTCATGGACACATGAAGAGATCGGTCCCCTTCATACCACAGGGGCTGTGGTTGGGAAAGGCCTTACTCAGGCTTTTCAGGGCAGGCTTGTCCCCTCCTCCACTTCCATCAGCTATGTACTTGCAGCAGCGCCACAGTGGCAATGGTTTCAGTCCAGAAATAAAAAAATAGAGAAATTCTGAAACGTCAAAAGGTTTATCCTGCTTCTTAAAGTTTTTTTCTGATGTTTTGCTGATAAATACTCTTACATATGCACCAGAAAATATATTCGTTTTGGACAGAAAAATATCCAGACCTAGCTCAAAACCCCCAAACAGGCAGAGTGGTTCTGTTTAGATACGGTTTCTCTCATAACAGACTTTGCATTATTAACTTGTGTTACGTGTTTCACAGTGTTGCTTGTATTCCATAAAGCATCAGTAGTCACACAGTGCATGCAAATGTCCACTTCAGTTCCAAAAGACTGTCCAGGTGTCACGGCTGCAGAAAGATTCTGCAAACTAACATTCAGAAGTCACGAACACCAAAGATAAATACATTTTTTAAAGTCTCTGATTTGACTGATAATTTAAAAAAAAAATCTAATGGCTGATTTGAATCTCTTGGCATTTGGATGTATAGGGTTGACACATACCTGAAGCCTGAACAAGGTGCCACACAAATCAATAGAAAAGAGACCTGGGAGTTAGAACTAAGTTTGGTTCAAAGTGATAAGAACATAGATATTAACAGAGTAGTAAAAAGTGCTGAGTATGTCAGGCATAGAAAACAAAGACACTGTATAGATTCTTTATCATTCAACTTCTTCCTTCTTTTACTGCCTTTCCTTTGCCCAGTACCAGTCCAACCTGTACTATGCTGTTGCTTCTCAGTCTTAAATAGTGAACTGTCCTGAAGTAGGGGAAATAAGGAAATCGAGCCCATCTATAACACGTTTCAATAAAGCATGAAGGTGGTATTGGTTCTGTCAGCTGTGGATTAAAGTAGCTAGTTTCATTATAATTTGACAGCATTTTGTTCTTGTTCTATTATTTCACCGTATTTTATTTAAAAGAAAAAAAATTTAAGATATTTAAAAATACATTGCCATTGCAGAAAAAGGCAATTACATTAGCTTTATGGTGCTGTACTTCTGTCTCAGTGTTAAAAATTCTCAGTTTTAAAGTAGGTTTTACTTTTCACTTAAGAAAAGTGAGTATGGACTTTCACCTGTGCATACTCCTCCTTCTGCTTCTGTGTTTTTATGTTGCCACCGTAGGATTTTAGTGTCAAAACCAACGATGAAACGCCCATTTATTTCAGTAGGACAAAAATGTCTCACCTCTGTTTAATGCTTGCTGCCTGACATCCCAGAGGCATCTAAATTTTTGCAAATGGACAAAGTGAAGCATTTTCTCTTCAAAGACTAAGTTGATGATTTGATTTAGTACTTTAAGCCTCTCGAGAAGTGCCATGAAGGGCCTCAGTGAAAAGCTTCTTGAAATATATGGCAAGACTCTCCCTTACATTAACAAATCAGAGCCCAACCCTCACATCTTTTAGCAACATCAGAAACAGTACTAGACCCAAATGTACAGAATTTGGTATTTCAGAACTCACTGCAGTTTAACTCCAATTACCTGAGTCAATTTATTTCTTGTGGAGCATATGAGAAGTTGAAACAAGCTATTGTAATTATCTATTCCTATAAATTATTGATATCTGAAATGCTGATGCTTCAAGCTGTGGTTACAGTAAGCATTAAAACTTCCTGCAGTATTATTTTCTTACTGGCTCTTGCCACATATTTTGGCCTGGTCCACTTCTAGAGCAGGTAGTGATGAGCTGTGATTGAGATCACTGTTGTTGGTGTATATATGATTATTTAATTTCAGAAATGTCAGAGAAAATACAATGTTAATAATTGATTTCAAGCAGGAGAAGGCAATGCTTTCTTTTAACCACAAATAGCTTTGCAGCTACAGTAAATTTTACTTTAAAAATTTGAAAGCATGTGTTTACCTATCTGCACAAAGCCAGAAATGCTTTTGCTTGATTTCAGCAGCATCCCTCCCACTCTTCTCTCTGCTGTTCTGTTGCCCAGAGAAAAGCAGCAGCTATGGCATTCTCTGCTTTTAGTGCTGAGCAGAGACCAGTAGGTTTGAACTAGCTGTCTAGGTCTGGAAGTAAGGAGATGGATTTTATTCTGCTATGAAGGGAACAGCTGCTGAAGATCAGGGAGGATCCTCCCTCTCACCAAATAAAACAAAAACAAAAAACCCAAACCAAAATAAAAAAAAAACCAACCCAAAAAACAAACCAAATCAAACAAAAAAAAAAAAACCCACCACAAAACAAAAAACAAAGGAGAGGAAAGATTCCAGAGCCCTTCTGAAATGTGCTGGTGACTTTATATGGCAACACCAGAGCTCTCACAGAGTTCATCAGCACTCTTCCGTGGGCTGGAAGACTGTCTGAGAACCCTGAAAGCACAATAGTAAACTATTATTATGTGTAAAGCTTCTGGGAGAGATTATTTAACTCTATTTCCCCAAGGAATTTTATCATCTCCTGTCGTGGAGAACATACTACAGAAATCCAGGGCTCTATGTCTGCAAAACTCCTTCAACAGATGTGTAAATACTGAAACTTTGGTGATGGTAGGGTACTGGCAACCCATTTCACCCTGTTCACATCAAGAGTAATTAAGAGTGCTTGAATCTCAAAAGCTTGGGTTCCAAGCGATTTATTTGAGGTCATACTGAAGCCTGTAAGTGATCCATGACGTTTTATGAGGCTAAAGCTGGTGTCATGTTAGGCTGTCCTTTCCCTGGTAATTCATGCTCAGATGACAGGGACCTCCAGCCACCTCCCAGCAAGTATTTAACCACAGCATGGAGCATGAACATAAAGCCCATAAATGCAAGGCTTGCCTTAATAATTCCACAGGGATTCAGATTACATGTGAGCTTTGCTGGAATGGGCATGTGATGGGATCTTCTCTCTGCTCCCCGCTTATGAATGCAAGGAGAGAAGTTTACCCTCCTAGAAGAAAGCATGAAATCAGCTCTAGAGTGCTGATAATCTCCCTGGATGTTTCAAATGTTTTGGGGGTAGTGAGTTGTCCATATACGTCCTTGAAGCCCCAGCAATGTCCTTGCAAGTACAGCGTTACTGACTGTCTGAGGCTCTCCATATTTTCTTGTTTGAAGCACACTGCTGCCAGGACAGCTTGGATCCTTCCCTTGAAATCACCCTGCCTCCTGCTCTCCTGCATCTCTGTGCCATCGATCCTGAGCCAGAAACCCAGTGAGCTCTATCTGTGGGCTGCAGAGGAAGGGGGAACACTGCTGTGGAAGCAACAGCTCCTGACATTCAACTCAAGGAACGGGAAATCTGCCATCACACCTTCTGCTAATATAGAGCAAGCTTTGAGACTTCAATTACACCCTCAGTCCTGAAAGTCAGGCTTGAGCATCCCACAGGAAGATGACCTGGACTACCCCATGGTCACAGTATGGGAAGATATCTTGGGACACAACCATATGCTCAAGTTGACACAGTGGCTTGTGAGGCAGGCTTCTCCCTAAGGAGAGCGGCAGATGAATAGTGTCGAAAAGTAGTCAGTTTTTAGCTTATTAATCTTGCACAATACTCAATAAATCATGTGCTACTTTATTTGATGTAATGGAGACAGCTTTTAACTCACATTGATGATGCTAGCTGTCTGGATATGCCAGTCTCCTTTTTGACCACCATTAAAAATATTCCATGCTGTTCTTTTCCTCTCCTAACTTGCTCATCCTTGCTCCTGTACATGATTATAAAAATAATTTCCTTCATCTTCTACTAATCTTTTAACTTAGAAGAACCAAATATACTTACAAGAATCCAGGTATTTCAGCACTAAAAAGGGTGAAAAAAACATTATTATTTACTCCTTTTCTGATATCAGAATTAAACTGCACTTTGCCAGGCTTGCTTAGCTGGCACTAGGAAGATTAATCCACCCACATTTGGCTTACTCAAGTTACAGACTGTTTACGCTAACAATTTGGAGAAAATGACACCAGTGGTCTCCAAGAAGTAAAGTGCCAACACAACAGATTTTAAAATCTGCAAAAAATAAAAAGATTTTTCAGTAAAAAATGAAAGCCTTGCATGCTGGATTAATAAAGAGGAAACTGTTCACGGTATATAAAATACAATGTGTGTACAGGATCTGCTTGCTAATCCAAAGCTATAGCAGACCCAAAAAGTTTGGTTTTTTCCATTGCTAAATATCTAGGAAACCCAGACACACTAGTGTATTAAAATGTTGCTTCAAAATGGCATTTCCTTCCATATATAAAGGTCCTTTTCTAATCAAACCTCCACTGTAATTCACATACTGCAAATGCTTCTGCACATGCCTAATTCAACTTGTGCACATAAATACTTACAAGATTATGGCCTGAAAGTATATCTATTGTATATCAGGTATGCGGTTCTCCTCATTTCTCATACTGGGGGCCTGATCCCTAAAATATCTTAAAAATCCTGACCAGAATATATGAAGGAGGAAAAGAGTGTCCACAACTGCAATCCTGAAAACAGCTTTTAGAGAAAGACAAATGTACTGAAGGAACCATCAAGAGAACAATGACTAACAGTTGCAACTGCAAGACACAGCAGACTTGAGTAAATAGCATAATTGTACATGCCAAGTACTCCAATGCAGAACATTTATTTTTATATCCATGTGGGGAGGGGAATGTGTAGTAGATGACTCACCCTCACTACCAACTGCTTACAGACCTCACACCATATATTTTCATCTAAATTACTATGATAATTCCAAAAGTCTATAAAGAATATGTCCTTTGGGCGGGATGATACTACTAAAACAGGAACATTCAAAGGATAGTTATAAAGATTTGTAGTAAGTTTTCATCAAAGCACCAACGACCAGTTTATCAAGTGTCCACAACAGTTACCCAAGTTTCAACACTAGTTTTTTATTTATGGCCCAGTCTTTAGCCCACTGGAGGCAGTGAAAAGATCTTCACTGAAACGAGCATAAGTGCAATAAGCTCCTAGCCTTCCAAATCAGAATCTGAGTTGTTTCCCCAAAAAATTTCCAGTGGGGGGCAAAAATAACTTTCCTAGTTTATAACTCCCAAATTCTTCTCTCAAGATCATGAAATGTTATAAAATAAGTACAGATAGGTACATGCAATAAAACGCCGTGAGCCTGTTTCCAAGATTTCTAAAAAAGCCACAGAAATCCATGCCTCCTCCAAAAATTCACTGACAGTTTTTGAACTGATCCAACCTGCATGGGTAGCAATTACAGGCCTGAATCTGCTCAGGTAGGGATGGAAACTTTCTTACAAAACCTGTGACTTTCAGCTGTTACATGGTCTCCATCACTTCTGAAAACTGTCTTCAATGCCTCTCCATTGTGCTGTCCACAGAGGATAGTGCAGCCCAACCAGGGCATTAATGCCCTAGCGAAGTACTGCCCAGACAGAGGTACCTGGGGAAAGGTAGTCCTTGAAACAAAATGAAAGCAAACAAAAACAGTTGTCCCAATTATAACGGCACAAGCTGTGATGTTTGAACGATTACTGATAATGTGAAATAGGACGCTGAGTGTGGTCCCTTCAAATCTGTCTCTTCTCTGAGCAAGTCTAGTAAAAAATGTTGACATTATGTCCAAAAGCTGGCAAAGCAGCTCAGCAGGGATATGTCAGGCAGCTGAAGTGAAGCTGGCAGCCATGGTAAAGCACTATATGAGACAACAGTTCCCTTTAGTGCACTAGCTGGTCATGACAAATGATTCATAACAAGGAACTGAAATGAAAACATAGGTCTAAATCTCTCTCTTGTGCATTGGGGCTGTCATTAATTTTATGGAGAGAGTATTTCCAATAAATTTTAATTCAAAAAAAGAGCTGCTTTTCCTAATTCTCTTCTTGCTGACCCAAATAACTCCACTCTGTATGAGGTGGTGGATCTTCATGTGCCGACAGTCTGTTCCTGTGACTTCACTTGCAGGAAATACTATTATCTAAATGTACGCCACGGATGGCCAAGAGATCTGAGGTGTGATTCTTCACATCAGCACACCTGAGCAGCAAGCGGAGTGCCCAGATGATCTCACATCCACTGTGCAGCCTACAAAGGCAAAGACAACAGAAAATGAGCTCTCTTCTCTTTTTGTTTAGCATCACTGAGGAATAACAATTTACTCTACAAAAATTCATAGTGAATGTTAACTGACCCTAACCAAGACTGTGTCTTATGGAAATCAGCTACCAGCAGTCCCCAGATCAGTGGTGGTTTGCCTCTGAGGAAAGAAATTACATGTGGGGCACACATGGGCCACCTAGGAGCCTAAAGCTTCTGTTACTCATCAGAGAAAAGTCCTTGCTTCCAGGCGTGCTGTATAGAGGGCTTTGGCAGAAGAAAAGCAGAATACTCGGACTGCAAACCTGTCACGCCAGGTCCTGCATTAGAGCAGAACATGAGTGTGGTCACTTACGTGTGCCAATGTAACTTCCGAGAGAAGATGCAAGAACTTTCTGCAATGAATTATTAGAACATGAAAGATTTGTGCATGTGATCTTCACCTGATCAAAAATAAGATACTGAATGTCTTGAAACAGCAGTAGACATGCATACCTGTCTGTTTAAAGAGTACTGAAGTGTAAGAGAAAATATTTAGAGAAAATCCCATGGTGTCTGAATTTCAGCAGTATCTTGCTGAAATACAAAGCTGGAAAACAGAGCGAGGACTGAATTCAGAAAGGATGCAAATCAAGGTGGAGTTTAACATGCTTTGGGAGGATGACTCAAACAAAAATTGTAAGATTAAATAAAATGAAAGCTTCAAGTACTTTTTTTTTTTTAATGGGCAATTAAATGCTCCCTCTTCTTCCCTTGATCCAAGTACAGATCTTTTCATTGAAGTCTCTATCTGCTAACTATACCAACAAAAAATATTGCCTTATTCTCATAATATTCTGGTAGGGCTGGGCTCCTTTGAACATCAGTAAGACTTATTAACCTAGTAGCAGCTGTAAGTTTTGTTCAGTGTCACTGAACATAACTCAAAGACAACAAAGGCTCTGGGGATATAACAGACATCTCAATTTATTCCACACAACCTTAACTTCCTTGTTTTGAATCCTCAGAAGCTAGTTGAGGTTACAAGACTGGGATTTAATAACAATGAGAACCTTAAATATAGAGAAAATAAACAATGTTTCCCATGCTATGTTTGAAGTTTATTTTACAAGCACCTGTACTCTGAACCCCAGAAAAACAATCATACATACTTACATATGCAAGTACAACACAAGTGAACAGGGATGTGGTCATATCTGGATGGAAGTTCTAGAGAAGAGGTAATAAATCAACCTAATAATCCCATACAATTTGTACCTTATCTCCCAAATTAAATCTGAATTTTTACCCGGTTTATATTTATTCTGACTTTGCCCTTTCAATTTGTTTTTTCCTTTTTCAGTTTCCTACTTCCTTTATAGATAATCTCAGAGCTAGCAGGTATCCCACACCTTCATGGTTCTTGATAAACTGCCTTATTTTTTCCATCACCCTTTCAGTTCATTTGTAAGGCAGAGACAGTGTGCTCTCTCTAGAATCAAATCCTGACAAACAGTTGCTCTGACAGCTCTACCTACAGTTCACATTTGATACCTTTTGAGTTTCAATCAGCCATAAGATGTACAGTGAAAAGATGTTTGAGCAGTGAGAATGATAATGGATCAAAACAACACGCAAATACTGTGTCAGCATAATATGAAAAGCAAGAATGATACAATGTCACACTGTCACTTTTACAAGTAAGAACTCATTGCTCTCACAGAGTTCCTCTTGATTGTGGGTGCCACATTTTTTTGAAAGACAGACAAATTGAAGAAAACTTAAAGATAGCAAATAATTAGTAAATGGTCTGGAAAATAAGAATGTACAGGGAAAAAATCAGAGTTGGGCATGTCCAGTCAAGAAATAAAATGATCAAGAGAGATATAATTTCTATATCAAGCATGTAACAGTCATGGATGATTAATCTACAAAGGAAGATAAGCAGTCAAAGACTTCAAGCAGAGAGGGAAAATGTAACTTTGATATTAGGGAAAACTTTCCAGTACAAAGAAAAATTGACAAAAACCAAACCATCAGAAAAGACTGCATAATTGCTATCATTGCAGAAGCTCAAGGTCAGATGAGAGACCCTCATCTATTTAATGTCAATTAAGGAGAACTAAATCATGCCTGCCCTTTAGGAAGATGACTCAAACCCCCATCTTCTTCCAAAAGGTTCTCATCAATAATCCTCACGGGTAACCTGTCTTGAGTTTTTGTCTTAATATAAGCCACAAGTTCTGTTTAGCGTAGGATTAAGTGTTGGGATTTGTGAGGCTTAAAGAAATTAGAATATTCTCTCTGTGGATATGCTGGTACCAGTGAAATTCAGATAAATAGGAAATTCCATAAACACTCAAAAAAAACACTCGACAGTTGATAGACATACCCAATAGCAATTCCTGAAGTTGGTTAATAGGCTTTAAGTAGGGACAGCCTACTAGATAGACCACACCTGACCATCCTCTGAGCTTTAATAAAATGCAGGTGGCTGAGAGAACATTATAAATACTGGTGGTCTTCTATTTTCTTTTTTAGCTCTGTGGGTCTGGCATTATGTTTTGGTATCTGTATTACTTGGATGAAAGTGCTACTCTGGTTTTCCTTAGTACAGCAGCTACCTATCTGAACAGCATTTGTTTTAGTGCTGGGATTCTGTCCTGCTTCAGAAGGTAATAATTGTCCTCCCCATTATTTTTTATCTTGCTCATCATAACCTGACTTCAATGGATTTACAGGAAAAGGGTAATACTGTCTTCATAGGTGGCATCAAATTTTTTGTTTCTGCTTAAGCTAAGTGATCCTTTCTGTATATTATTATTGTCACAATTTGAGGTTCAGATATAGCTTCTGAAAGGGGAATAGAGAGAAATGTGTTCCCATAGAAGCAAAACATAGAGGTACAAATGTGATGTTAGCATTTAAATATATGTAACAACTTAAGAAGTACATGAACAGAGGAGTTAATAGCTTTTGCATAAGTTATTCATAGGATTCCCGATATCCCTTATAATATTATCTCTATGCATTTAAAGCTTGTTTACTAAAAAACTAATCCAAACTATTTAAACTGACTATGAACTGTTGGCTAGTTAGTACAAAGTCTTCCTAGACCTGAGGTTTATCTCTGCATGTGTCTTTCTGAAAAAACAGAAGTCTGGCCTGTGACAAGTTAAAGAAAAAGGCTATATGTGTGCTGTATGGTATATAACACTGTCTTATCATCCTTTCATGCCATTATGGAAAGCAAGCTATCTAGCTTTTTGTTTTACTTAAGCTTGAGACTTTGAGTCAGACAACACATGGCATTTCAGGGCTATGTAGTTACAACCAGCTACAGCAGGACAGAACACAAATTCTGTAAGGGTAGAAGAGAGTTGCAAAATGTTAATGCCTCAAAGGTATTATAGTTCCCCTTCCAGCTGAGCCCTTTGACCTTTCGAATGAAGGTAGGAGGAGGAGGGGTAAGACAGGTGATGTTGAGGTTTGTGGTGAGTAGGAATGAAAGTGTATTTTCCTAATCAGGTGACTGTATTTCAGCTGTAGAGATATTTAAAAATAAGATGATAGAGGTTATGTGGGGAATTAACCATTTTATAAATTGAATTAAGGGATAAACCTTTTATGCTGAAGGAAGCATTTTTAGATTGCAAAGTAATGGTTTGAATCTTGTGGTGTTGTACACTGTGTGCTCAGCCTTGTCACTCTTAACTCTGCCCACCCTTTCAGTGTTACACCATGTTGTATCTACTGCTGTGTCAGAGATCTGTGCTGCAGGCAGGGTCAGCGTATTTTGGACCCAGTGCTGTTCCCTGGTAAAACATACGTTGTACATCTGCAAACATACATTCATAGTAAAGTGAAGAGTTAGCATGATGGCAACTGTGTACAAACACAAGACTCCCACAAACAGATCTATTTCTTCTCCACAGAGAAAAAGACAATTTCTCTCCAAAACTCTGAGAAACTTTGTTAGGTTTATGGGCTCTCTGAGATCTTTTCTTTTCCCATGTACTTTTATGAACTCTAAGGTCAAATCATGCAGGCTGAATTAAGTAACACTTGTCTAGAGAGAGGATGACTCAGTGTATTTGGGTGGCACAATATGAGCTGCTCACAGTCCTGAGAGCTACTCTCAGCATGTCAGGGATTTGCAGGCAATATTTATGTTTGTCTGTTTTCTCTTGTACATTTTCATACTGGAAAAAAAATATAAAACTTCATCTAGTTTATTTGGGGAGAGGGGGTGGGATTTAAGCAGTTGTTAGTAATGCAGGAGGGAAGTATTAATTTTATTTATTGCTGGTTACTTAATGATCATGCCTGATGCATAACTCAGTACTTCAGCAATCTCATGGCANCACAACATATCAGGGATTTACAGGAAATATTTATTTTTTTTTTTTTTCTTTTGTAAATTTTAATACTGGAAAAAAAAATATAAAACTTCATCTAGTTTATTTGGGGAGAGGGGGTGGGATTTAAGCAGTTGTTAGTAATGCAGGAGGGAAGTATTAATTTTATTTATTGCTGGTTACTTAATGATCATGCCTGATGCATAACTCAGTACTTCAGCAATCTCATGGCATCCATCTTTTGAGTAGCGTGTGATGGAGACTATGGGGTGGGTATCGGGAGTTGTGCCAGGCTGAAGGAGTGGGTTGTACCTTGTAGCAAGGCTCCCTTCAGTTTAGCCTCTCCAGGCAGGTGACGTAGCCCCAGTGGGTGAACTGCAGTGGGGTGCCTGTCCTGCACCCCCAACTCATGCATCAGAGTTAGCAGACTGGCGTGACCTGCTGTGCTGGGGGAGGCTGGCCTAGCTTGGAATGACGTTTGGAAGGTCTGCATTAGTGCACAAGGAGGGTAGGGTGCCATCTTTGGGAGAGGTGGCATTGCCCTGCAGTAGTGACACGGAGGCAAGCCACCTTAGGTAATGAGCATGTCAACTGCCTTTCCTGTAAACAGTGCTTCCTTAAAGAGGGAGGTAATCTGCATTAATAGGGGGTAAAGCATTGTATGTCATCTACTGGGAGACAGACGTAAACACATACTTTTCTTTTGTGGTTCACGGTTGCTAAATGCAGAGCAGACTTCAGCTGCCTTCTCACTCAAGCCAACCTGGGACTTCCTTTTAACTGAACCTAACACAATTAGAAGCTTGCTGACATTTTTGTTAGAAGACAAGCATCCAAATAAATAATCTGGAGAGTTGCTCTATGATGGATTGAGTCTCTGGTTTCTGAAATAGGCCAAAGATCATCTAATTTATATGCCTAATCTTCAATCTGGCTGTCTTTAAAACCTTTTAAAACTTAGGCTGCAAGAGAAAATATGTCTGATCTTGTCTCAGTTCTGGGCAAACAGTTTTGATTCCTGGAATCGGTTGCACCAGTAAAAAAAGTATGCAGTATTTTTTATGATGGGATTGGAAAAGGTGGAAGGGGGAATGGAAAGTGGGGCATAAGCTTATTGTCACATTTAAAAAAATTTCAATAAATGCACATCTGTAGATGTATATTCACAAATTATCCAGCCATAGGAGTAAGTGAAAAGAGAAAGACTGTTAATACAATGATTTATTTGCAAAAGCTTGTCATTGAGTCTTCAGATGCCCTTTTTTGTATTACTGACAGTAATTTTTCCTGTGCCTGCAGTCTGGTTCCCTTTTGTAAGGGGAGTTAGCTTTAAATTTTTACATGTTACCAGTTAAACATTCTCAATCTCATATTTATTGTGGCATTGTGATTGTCTTTATCTAAAAAGGCTTGTGTGTAGAAACTGATGTTTGTCAAAGAAATCCTTCATTAAGTTTTTCTGGTCTCTTTCCTCAAACTTCTTTGGCCCATTCCACATTTCCTCCAGTAAATTCTGTGATCTTGATAGGTATTTCATGGGGTGCTTGGGGTAAAAAAAAAACAAAAAAAAAATCCCAAAAAAAACAATCAACCCACAAACACACCCCCACCAAGTAGCTTTGGAAGCTTTGTCTTGGCGAAAGATCCCCCTCTACTCTGCTCTCGTGAGACCACACCTGCAGTACTGTGTTCAGATGTGGGGCCCCCAACATAAAAAAGACCTGGACCTGTTGGAGAGAGTCCAGAGAAGAGCCACAAAATTAATCAGAGGGCTGGAGCACCTCCCCTATGAGGACAGGCTGAGAGAGTTGGGGTTATAAAGAACAGCTGCAGAATGAAGCAAGCCTGTTTCTTCAGAATTGTATTGATGAACCTACATTTCCTTCATCCAGTATTTACTGTCCCATAAGGATCTTCCTTCCCACTGCTACAAAAAGTTTTGAAATCTCTTCCTTCCTCTCAGGTTGCCCTCAGACAAACAGCCACAATGTCAAGCCTAACGTAACAGTTATTCAGAATCTGCTTTTATGTTAGATGAACGCTGCGGTACGGGTCTTTCCATCAATGAGGGGATGAGTCTGGCTGCTACCTCAGCAACCTGCTAGTTACAATTTAAGTAGTCTGCTATGTACATTAAGAGTCCTGGCTAGCAGGCTGATGAAAACACTTTTGATTATATTGGGAGCTTGAAGAAGCAAGCACGCAACTCCGGTGCTTGTTGTCTATTGTGGAGCACCTCCCCTATGAGGACAGGCTGAGAGAGTTGGGGTTGTTCAGCCTGGAGAAGAGAAGGCTCCGAGGAGACTTAATAGCAGCCTTCCAGTACCTGAAGGGGGCTACAGGAGAGATGGGGAGGCACTCTGCATCAGGGAGTGTAGTGAGAGGACAAGGGGTAACGGGTATAAGCTGAAAGAGGGTAAATTTAGACTAGACATTAGGAAGAAATTTTTCACTGTGAGGGTGGTGAGACACTGGAACAGGTTGCCCAGGGAAGCTGTGGATGCCCCATCCCTGGAGGGGTTCAAGGCCAGGCTGGATGAGGCTTTGAGCAACCTGGGCTAGTAGAGGGTGTCCCTGCCCACGGCGGGGGGGTGGGAACTTGATGATCTTGAAGGTCCTTTCCAACCCAAACCATTCTATGATTTTATGATTCTATGTCAGTAGTCTGCCATGCTTGTAACATTCTCTTACCACACCAACCAGTTTACATCCTTCACATTCAGCTCCAACAGGAGCTTTCTAAATTCAGATATAAACGGGTTCTTTGAGTGGAACCCTATCAAATAAAGAAGTTGGTCCTTTTTTTCCATATTAGTCCATTCTCTTGTGTTTTGTTTTCCTCTGGTAACCTGAAGAATTTACTTCATCCTTTTATTTCTCTCCTTTTAGTTTGTTTATTTAGGTATATTAATTTAAAACTTCTCTTCATACACTTAGGAAAATGAATGTTTTAGTTGTAAAACTGTGAAAATCAAACTGAAAGAACCATTATAATGAAAGCAGTAGGCTATGCTTCATTAATAACTGGTGCCCTACATTAACAGGGATTAATGCAGTGGTATCTTATTTCCTCCTAGATCTAACATGGAAAGCTGTAATCCTTTTCAGATAAGCAATTTCCAAATTTTTAGGACATTGTGAGCATGGTTTCCAAGCCACAAACAAACCTGCACCCATTCTGAGCTCCTCAGAAAGTAATTCAAGAACTGAGATTTTTGTTCAAGACCAAAGTCAAGAAAAAAACCTAATAGACTCAGCTTTGAATGATGATGGCTATTCTGTTAGTTTGACTTTTCTGGCTTTCTGATCTGTGTGGTGTGGTTAAATTTTCCCTACAGAGAAAGCATGAGGGAATGGAACTTTTTCCTTCGTGCTAGTTCCCAATTAAAAGAACATAAAAATGTAACACAATGGCTAAGAAAGCCAGCTGCAGAACAGATATTACAAAATGTACACGAAACATAAAAAATAAATGTAATGCCTCATCATACCTTTATAAAATTAAAAGACCTTTAACTAGTCGGGCTAGCTCTCATTTTGTCCATTTTCTTACTATGAAAGTTAGGCAAAATAGATCTACTGGAACATCTGTCTGATGAATATTTGCCATCAAAACCTTAGTAACTCATCTCTTAAAAAAAAGGGGGTGTGTGGAATCTTTTGGAAATCTCTGTTTTACAGGATTTACTGTCAGCTCTGTGGATCTTCATTTCCGCACTTGTTTCTCTCCTTGACATACTTACAAAATGGATAATTTATTTCTTATGCTGCCAACACAAACTTTTCCACATAATATACACAAGTACATTTTCTAACTGTGTTTTGACTGGGATAATGCTTGCCTCCAGGCTTATAAACCAAATCAGCACCTTTTTCACTTACAAAATGCATTGTGGGTACAAAATTGGATTTGTTTTACTCATGTGGTTAAAAATGCCATTCCCAAAACTTGAGTAACTAAATTGTGTTGGCAACTATAGAAGGCATAAACTAAATTAACATGTATCACCCACTTTACCTGTGAATACAGTAGTCTTCTGCAAGCTAGCTATTGTAAAATCTAGGTTAGGGTTATGTTAGACTTTGTCCATCAAAATAGTCCAAGTAACCCTTCTGAACAGATGTGTTATCCAATTATGAAGCAGCCTATGGCGATTTGCATCATGGAACTCGAAACATGCATGATCTGGCAAAAGGAAAGAAAACTAGAAAGATAGGAAGGAATTGCTTTTTGAATATTGGAGTTTGAAATATGTACCATTAGCACTTTCCAAAACTGCAAAGTAGAATAATACCAGGTTTTAAACAAACTGATTTATTATGCCAGCAATACGTCTGACCTAGTTAGAACTTTTCTTAATAGTTCTGCAGTGCCAGAACACCAGCAGAAGTCAGTAAAATTATTAAAGCATTCTCTGTAGATTTCAGGGGTTGACTGAGGTATATTAAAGCTGTGATGGACAGGAATGATTTGTACCAGCTGTGATAAGCTTGATGTGAAACTGGCAGGCTACACTTTGATTGGCTGAAATAAACCATAAGAAAGATTTTTGACAATACTAGTGTGGTCCTGAATGAGAGAAAAGGATGTTTCTTCCCATCTTTGTAACAAAGCAGAAAAATTTCCATTAAAGCTAGTGAAGAAATGTGGTATCTTAAAAATAAAAATACTTTGGAACCGAGTCTTTTAAAATGAAGATTTCTTTCCCTCATGCCATGCTGACATTTTATACACTGAGAAAATCTTCTCTTTCCTGTTATTGGCAGTGCTGCTGCAATGTGTAACACCACTTTTTAATTCCTCTTGGTAAGCTCAGAACTCTTTTTACAAAGGATACACAAGGCAGTGCAAACAAATATGCGTACACCATAATCTTTTGAGAAAATGAAGCTGGGAATGAACTAAAACAGATTATTGGTGTTTGCATTGTTTTGTGTGTTTAGTGCAACCTTAAGCAGTTAATACTAGAAGACTCCTCCTGAATTTCAATTATAGTTTGCATCTGTGTTACATTGCTTTAAAAATTGATTTGGACAGTTGCATAAGCGGTCAAGACATGGACTACAAAAATAACTATCCAGCGATATGTTCCATAGAATTTTTTTCCCTCCTGAAGTGAGTTAATTCAAAACAGTATATTGACTGGGACACCTGGCTGCTATGTTTTAACAGAACGCATAAAACTAATAATGATTAAGTTTGATTGATTGATATGAAATTTACTAAAGCTCTGTTAATCTTTAAGCAGTTAAAATCAATAGTTAACCTACTGCAAACAGATATAGAGAAGCCCTTGATTCCCAACAGAGTTAAATATCTCCTTTCAAAGGAGTGGTGGGTAGAAAGCTCTTGTATGTCAGCATATTTGTCAGTGTCATGCTGTTTCTGGAGACCCCAATAGGAAGAAATGCATTTGATAACTACTATGCTAATCTGATTTTACAACAAAAGCATATTCAAAGCTGTGGGCATCACCAGCATTTTCACATTAAAGCACAGACATGTTACCTTGCCCACTGCTTGGCATTACCAGGCGTACAGCTCCTCTTTATGCTATGGCTGCAGGTCTCTGGTTGGCTCCCTATGCTGTCATTTCTCAATCTTTAAACTGAACCCAAATCGGTACATCATCAGAACTTGAAAAGGCTTGAACTTGGACCTGAACATAGTAGCTTAATCACATATCTATAATTTGTGCTGTTTCTTTGTTCTCTTCCAGACTTTTTTTACACTTAAAGCCCTAAATAACTGGAAATGCTTGCAGTATAAATAAAGCACTGTTAGATCTGCACTTTTTCATATTTTACCTGTACTGCTGTGGAAGGTGCTGCATGCCCGTACCTAGTTTTAAACTAGCGTGGATGCTTGTAACACTGCACGTTGCAACCCAGGCTTCACTGTGGTATGTGACAAGCACCGAGTGGACTCTGTGCTGCCCTTATTACACCAGTATTGGTGCCTGACCTCCTTAGTTTAAGGTTGGTTTGGGTTGGTATACAAGGCTCGAAGGAATTCCCTCCATGGATTGCAGACTGAATATGTCTGTACAGACAATTTGAGTTTTCACTGATTATACCCATAAATCATAACTTGTGGACTTCCCATAATTACAAATACTGTCTTGATTGCTCAGAAGTGGTTTTTTTACAGGATTTAAAAAAAACTGTTTCTCAAGGTCTTTTAGTTAAGAAACTGCCAGGCAACCATTTCTTTAATGATAAAAGGTAGGCTTGGCTTAAAGCAATGAGTAATACTGGAGTCTCTAGTCCTAGTATCTATTCAGTGTTGGTGGACCTTACAGGTCTCCATAAAGATTGCATGTTTCCCAGTGCGTACAGATATGAGTGCAGGATAAGGGGATTAATAGTGAGGCTTGAGCTGGATCTATAAAAGACTGAAGGAGAATGGGGAGGTAAGAGATGCAGTGCCTGAAATGGGTATGGTGAGGATGCTGTTCATATCTGAGGAATATCTAAATCTAATTAGATGAAGTAACTCACTCAGAGAATTGGCAGCTTAAAAACTGAAGGGTAATTTGGATTGGCACAGCCAAACCAAGAGCCTCCAGTGCTCCTGGTTGGTCTAATTAATCTTCTGAATGGCTTCAGCCATGCTGAATACCTTCATAATTTATGGAAATACTGGGCTGTAGGAACAGAATGTATTTATTATAACGACTTTACCTGGGCACAGCAATGTGTTTTGTTTATTGGGTTTTTTTTAAGGTTAGATGAGTGAAGCTAAGGATACATGTCCTATGCCCTTCTGGAAACAATGGGTTTGCGTAATCTGGTTAGTCATCTCCCTAGGGCTTCATTCCCAGTATGTCCTTGGGGATGTACACTTTGGTAACACAAATGCTGTTCTGTTAAGGTTTTGTATTGCCAAAGGCAGCTCAAACTTACCAACAATGAAGAAAGGGGGGGGGGGGTTGCAACAAAGCAATAGGACTCTCCTTTCTCCCTTGGCGCTGGGTGTCTTAATGATAACTGGAATATAAATTCTTATTCCCAGATGCATATTAAATCTTTATAATAAAACCATTTTTTGTGGTTAGTTAGAATTTAGATCTAAAACAAAGCCCTGACACTAATCACTTTTACAATGGCTTAACTCCCTTTGAAGTCAGTGGAAGTCTTTGAATTTACTGAGAGTTAGTTGAGGCCCCTACATTACAAGCAGGACTTGGCTGATTGGATTTAAAAAAAAAACCAACCCACTTATATTAACTGCACTTACAGCACTAAAACTTTAAAATAACAGACTTCTAATAAAAATCTTAATTTCTAAAATGTGAGCCTAATTATTATTCATCTGCACTTGCATGGTGTGCTACCTCTTGCAAGGCTTTCTGCCTCATGTTTCATGTTGTAATTAGTAAAGTGGGAAAACACATTCATCTCTTCCTCAAAGCAAAAAAAAAAAAAAATCACACTTTAATCTTAAGTACATTGTAATTGGCAAGAGCAAAGCAGGGTAGGGAAGGTATCCGAAGAGTACCCAAAGAACTTTGCATGGGTGACCTTTTTTGTAGGGAATCATTGCTGTGTAGCTCTTAGCTGTATGATTATTTGTTGGAAAAAAATAAGGGAGAGGGACAAGGAAAGGGGCACAAGGGCCAGCATGAGGATGGAACATCAAAACAGGGAAAACCACCCTGTATGGGGAAAACCTGCTCTCCCCCTCTTTCAGGAACAAAAACCTGAAGGCTGTCATGAGTACTAATATTATTGATCTTACTCATAGCACTGTCTCCCTAACAGTCAGCAGGCTGTGGTAACACAGCTTATAGAACCACACAGAACAGAAAAAACAATTGACTTTTTTAAAATTAAAATTTGGATGATGAGGCTGCATTGTAGTCTATGGGACATTGTGAGGGTAAGCAGAAGTCCATTGGTCTAACCTTTGGTAAACCCTGGTTGAAGAGTTGCTTCTTGGCAAAAACTTCCAGTAAGACAAATATTAAACGCACATTTTTAAAGCAATGAAGTAAAAGGATGATCAAATCTGCCCCAGTAATAGGCTTGAATATGGCCAGGAATTCAAACATATAAATCACTCTGGACTGCAATTAGATGATGTTAATTTCTCTGATCTAAACACAGTACTGTAAAATCATCAATTTTCTGTCTAACAAATACTCAGTTGGGCTGAATATTTAACAATAAAAGCATCAGGGGACATATATTTTTAAATAGTGAAAAATGAATGCAAGCTTAACTCCCATTACCAAAAATGGGAGTAAAGAGTGATGTGGTACATCTCCCTGGTGTCAGTTTACTGAGGATCCCAGAGTACTCTAAGCAAACACCGTCTGAGGCTCCAACCCAAAAACTCTTTAAGCTTTATAATGTGTTTATTAGAAAAATTAACAGTATTGGTTTGTTTTTAGATGTAACCTTGAAACCACAGGAAACTGCCTGCAGTCCTAGCTTAGCTACCAAGGACCAACAGCTTTGTTTCGAACGTCTTGTCCAAAGTTAAACGCAAACTTGTCTAAGTTGGAAACAAGATATATGTTTTGTTAGTCTTCCCCTTCCAGCATGCTAAATCCTGGAACCCAGACATTACAGGCTAGTGGAAAAGTTGCACCTGGCCATGGTTAGTGAGGTTTATTCTGGGCCTCGCGAAAGAAGCAAACTGCAGCAGAGACACCATTGAGTGTCAATCTCCTCAGTACAGCAGACAAACTACATTTTTCACATTGTACTGAACTGAAAAAGCCTCCACTTTAGACTTCAATTTTAGCTCTCCAAGTCAGCCACTATAGCAAACTTCTGCCCCTTATGGATCTGACCCATTGTTCTCAAGTTCTTAATTTCCAATATGTTAAAAAAACAAAAAACACCCCAAAACATTTTAAAAAATCTACATTTGCAGTCAAGTTCTCCCTGGATATATGCCAGCTTCCCCTTAAATAGTCTATAGAGCAGAATGAATAGGGCAGAAATTTACCCAAGGAAAAGCCTTAGCAGACAAGTCCTAAGGATTTGGCTTGCCCATGCCCTCTCCATGTTTAGTGTTTCTATATTATAATCAGGACATTGTAGTTTTAGACTTGACTTCTCCACACTGGGATAAGGATGCTTTCTTGTAAAGTCTTTGTTTAGACATCCGCGACTTTGGGCAAGCTACTCAACTGTTCTGCAGCCTGTGAAATCTGTATAGCCCTGCTGCTGCTTAGCTATAGTTCACAAAGTGTCAAACTTGTGGACAGTATCCCAGTATGGAAGTGGTGGGCGACATAAATATTTTGCTGTACCAGAAGGCATGCTTCTGTGAAGGAGCCAGTATATGGCAGGTATTAGCTGTGCACTGAGGCTGATAGGAAGCCCTGCTGCCTGATCTTTGAATATCAGAGTATTATATTTTGTCTAGTTTCCTTTTGCCGTACTGAAAAACATGCTCCTTTGTTGACCAGCAGGCTGCTGCCCTGCCTGTGCTTTGATACTGTTGTAGGTGAATCTACCCCACAGCAGCAGGATGCTGAGGTGTGCTTCTAGGGTGGCAGCATGTAGTGTGAAGATGGCCTGCATGCTCACAGGAGGGTAGTGGGCACTGTGGGGTGATGAGCAACAATGTTCTGCTTAACAGTGATAACAAATGAGGGTGAAGTCACCTCTCCTTGCAATTTCTTCCAGTAGTTGATCAAATTTCAAAGAACATCTTATTTCAAATACAAACTTGTTGAGTATCAGCTTCCAGGTATTGGCCTTTTCTTATCTGATTAAGAACCACCTCCTTAACTCTCTTTCTTTCCCTGCAAAGGAGATAAGAATGTGTCGTGAAGCCATGTCTTATGTTTCTGATAGTATAAACAGATGGGAGTTCTCACTGAAGGGCATTTTCTCTCATCCTTCAGTATTTGTTTTGTGCTTTTCTGTCCTAAATTTTTCATTGTACTATGGAAAGCAGAATTGGAGAGAGAATTTTCAAACAGGAAATGATGACCTGTGTGGTTGTAATTCAAAATACACTATGTGCTGCAGTCAGGAATGTAGGTGCTAGGAAAGAAATGTAAGAAGATATAAGCTAAAATATACAGCACTCTCTCTTTGTTTTTCCTGCCTCACCACTCTGCGCGATAGGTAATTTGCTTTGATCGTATATCCATTGACCAAATGCTGAATTATACTGCCATGCACACAGCCTTTAGTTCTTGGCTCAGTGAATCTTGGTTACCAGGCTTATCCTTTTAGCAAGATGACTCTTGTTGCATATGAATATCTTCATTCAGAAAAATAAAATGAATCAGTAAATTTCAGCTCATTAGGCAACATGTTGCACAAATTAAGAGAAAAAAACCCTATTTGCTGCTATAAGTATGTTTCAGAAAGTAAATGTTAAATTGGGTCTAACATTTAACAACAGTAACATCAGGTTTTTTTAGAGTGCAGTATAAGTATACTGAGAGACAAAATGAAGAACTTGGATTTCAGTCCATTGTCGAGTGTAGAAATGTGAAGCAATGTCAACAATGCCAAAAGGATAAAGATACGCATACCATACACCTGTGCATCACAAATGCAAGGTACTTTCCAGCAACTTAAGGGAAATAACTTTTCCTGGATATATTAAAAATGTTGAAACAATTTGCAGGCAATAATATGCTAAATGAACTCCAAGACAAATTCTTCACTCAACTGGCACAAATCTATCTTTTCAGAACATTTCATGGGTTTACAGCCACTTTACAAAGCTACCAATATCATCTTGGCTAAAATAGCAATGGTTGCGCCTTACTCATACCTGTGGCTTCTCTAAAGAATTCAGAAGATGTCAGCAATGGCCTTGCCATGCAAACCTGGAAACTGTGGCAAACGGCATTTGAGATCAGAGGCAATGGGTGTGGAGAGCCTTGACCTACCTGTGATTGCAGAAAATATTCTCAAAGAATGCTCTAAGATCTAAATTCTAAATCTTTAACTTTTTCCTGGAGTACTGGCTCATGGAATGGAGTCTTTTCCTATAAGTGACTATGGATGTTGATCTTGTATGAGGAAATGTTCCAGGTCCATCAGATATCAACTCCCTACACAATGCTGTGAGCTCAAGGAGTCTGGAAACTGGGGCTGTTATGACTACAGCCCTTCAGCTTCACAACTTTGTAATTGGTATTTCAGACACAGGATTCTTCTAAATTACAAAAGTTATCAAGGAAATTATCTGAAAGCAACAAAACAATTCAACACCCATACTATTTATTTGATTGATGTTGGTTTATCCCATGTTTTTTTTGGCTGGGAAATAAAATATTAACCCAAATCATAATGGCACGCTAATTTCCCCCAGGGGTCATAGACACTATAGATCATTCAAATTTTTTTTAGACTTGATGAGAAATGACAAAAGTGCTATTGTTGTGAGAAAGCAGAACATATATTGCTTACTGATTGTATTTTCTAAGGAGGGTAGAAATTTTTTTGGAAGATGGTACCACAGTAATGCAACTGAACATTTAAAGCTCCGTGATCATCACCTAAATCTTGACTGAGCTGTCCCATCCTCTCTTTTATAAATGGAATTTCACCTTGCCTTTACACCTCTACTAATTAGTTTACCTTCTAAAATATAAAGTAATTTTCTCCCATCCTTCCTGTGCCTTAAGAAGGCTTTTGAGTCAGATAGGCTGGTAGCTACCACTAGTTCTAACTCCAAACCCTGAAGCCAACCTAAACCCTGAAGTACCTATATTTCTCCACATTTGCTGCTGGACATAATCAACCAGTCCTGCTGGCACCAAACACTTCATCAGTTACATTTGTATTGAGATGCCCAAAGCAGGCAGTGCTATGCTGGTGTCACCTGTGAGGTCTGAGTGGGAGCACAGCTGCTGGCTTGAGCCTTGCACAAAGCCCAGTGAAGAGGAAAAAAGTCTCCTGGATGGAGTGGTCATCCACAAGTCAGAAGAGAAAGCTCCTGTGCTGCTCTTCTCTTTAATCTCCATTTGGGCTCTGAACCTAAGACAGCCATCTCTTTACACCCCAATCATCTGGCTAGAGTGTTTAAACAAGACCCCAGGGACTTGGTCTCTCCAAATGAAGTGCTCTCATTCTGACCTAAATACCTACTCACTGGTTCAGATCCTGGGAGGCTGCATCTACCTCACTTGCCAAAACAGAATCAGTCTGGTGTTTTCCATTTAAGCTCATTAACATGGTATATGAACAGGAAAGTCTTCCACACTGGGGACTGAGAGTGCAAACTCAATGCTCTCCCTGTTACCTTGTGGTTAAAGAACTCCTCACTGAATTTCAGGGCCTGGAGTGAAGACCCTACACTAAAATGAAGTCTCCCACAGCTCAGCCATATGCTCTCAGAGCCTGCTCTTGGTGTGGGTCTGTAAGAACAGGCTGGGGTCAGCTCTGCCCCAAAATTGTGCAGAGAAATCCCAGAAAAGTTATTCAGGGTCACAACTTTATCTGCTTTACTGTGGAAGTCCTGAGAATACCTGACTAGATAGCTTGGGCCAGAAACACCAAGGTATAGCTGTAACTTAAGATGAGATTTGCATAGGTCTGTCTAAGAGAATGGTCCCAAACACAGCAGCATCTAGAAAATCTGTCCTTTTCAATCCAAAAAGCCACATTGCACACAGAGGGCAAGCTGTGATGCTATTTTCCAAATGACTGACAGATCATTACATTTTTTTGGAACATGTTTTAGCAACATGTCCTTTGTTAAACAATAATACTGATGCCCCCCCAGCTGGTTGCTGGAATTTAAATTTATTCCAATGAGAGATATAAATCAGTTGTGAGACTTTTTTTCGCCTCTCAGTGAGTTTCTGTCACTGAAAAAGGATGATAAATGATTATTTCTGTTGACAATAGACGATAACTAAAGCGCTGATCAGATCTCACATTCTAGGATCAATACAGCATTAGTCACTAGCCTATCTTTTACATCACTGTGCATAGGCTCCTTGCTGCTATCCCAGGCAACATTCAATAACCAGTACCCAGTGAACTAGTGAAATATGGTTTCTGGCATGTTGCTTCCTTACTCAGTGGATGCTTCTGAGACAAAGTCCCCCCTCCCTAATACAAACCTTTATAGAATAGGACATCACACTTTTGCATGCTTAATATAGCTAAAGACATATGCTCCTCAGTGATTTCGGAATAAACAGGAGAGAAATATTCTCACTGCAGCTGAAGGATTGCCAGCAGGAATGTTCTCACTGACTCAGGGACCTTGTTAGGGTCCTGCTTCTGTCTACTTTATCTTGCCCAACTTTTTTTGCCTCCATTTCTCTTAATGCCTTCCCATGCCATTGTTAAGCCATGAGTTTTAAAGTTCCCAGGTCTGCACCAGTAAAAGAGTTCCTCTCTTTGGGCTTCAGGATTGTGTTTGCCCACACTGACACTGTGGCCCTCTGCCTCCTCCTTCCCCACAGCTTCTCTGACGAGGTGCTCATTCTCTTGATTGTAGCAGTGTGGATAAGCATGCCAAAGGGTGTGCATCTGTGAAGGTCCTTCCCAATGTCTGTGTTTAGATAGGGTTGCCCCATGAATGACTCCGTGCCCGTCTGTGGAAGCTGGTACCCTGAGGTCTTGGTTCTGGTGGGTTCCCCTTCCTGGCTCTACTGCAGCTTGCAGTGTCTTTGCACTTGCTCGTTCGTTTGCTCATTGCTTGTTAGATTCCTGCGTGTACCAGAAGGACGCTTAGTGTAAACAAAACTTAGAAGTTGGGGAACAGTAACAAAAATACTGACCTGAAACCATGCTGAGCAAAGGAAATGGCAAAAGTTTTTGCTTGTGAGAAATACTTGGTTGGTTCATGTAATTGAAACTGCTGGTTTTTTCTCCCTTAATGGCTTTTTTTTTGTTAGTTTCATGCTAAAAGCAGGGGTCTGCTGTCTGCTTTACCTTCCATTGAAACTGTCTGCTTTAAACTCTTTAAAGTTGCCCACTGGTTGCAGCTTTCAAAAGTCAAAGTGACCAACTAGGGGAGTCCTGTTCATGGCAGCATGCACACATTGCCTTCCCTGGAGTCTGGAATACAAATCCAAGTGGTACATGCTGGAGGGAGGCTGGCTACAGAATAAGCAGGAATAAAATGCTGAGTAGCTTATTTTACATATAGATGCTTTTCTTACTCCAGCAAAATGTCTTTGGTACAGAGGAAATATAACTAATCTGTGATAATTCTGCCACATAACAGACCCCTGCTCACCAGACTGAAACATGCTTATTTTCCTTTCTTCTTAAAATAAAAGGTCTAGCTTGCCAGTTGAATGCTTTTTGAGTTATTATGTTTTTCACATGTAAAGCAATAACACAGCAGCCAGGTTATAAGATAACATGTTCAGTGTGCCATAATCAGATGGGACAAAGTGTATTCTGGGCACAACTCTATTAACTTTGATGGGCTTACAGGAGAGAAAAGCACAGACCATTGACATTAAGGGGGAAATTCTTCCTGGATAGAGAGCTGCAATATCTCTATAGGTAATACTGATGTGATTGTTCTGTGTCTTGGAGGCACAGCCATTACAATTAATGGAGTGAGTCAACATGATATACAGCATTTTGTCGTATGTCTTTTTTTCATTTAGTAGGCTCATACTACATTTTTACGTGTAGTATTTCTGTTCAAGAGTAATAGCTGTGTTTTTCACGCTGTTGCTGCTCAGCATGCAGTCTCTGAACTGAATTGTAGGAGTGTGTCTAAGGAAATAACATTACTCAGGACAGTAACTGCTAAGCAAATGGTACAGGTGGATGTGATTTGCTGCTGACCAAGTCTCATTTGAACTGTTTGGCACACCTCTAAATTAACTGAACAGATGGATTTTTA
The DNA here is from genome assembly GCA_013400615.1 of Syrrhaptes paradoxus. Lineage (NCBI taxonomy): Eukaryota > Metazoa > Chordata > Aves > Pterocliformes > Pteroclidae > Syrrhaptes > Syrrhaptes paradoxus. The sequence goes on from VZTO01002308.1 coordinate 101,258, forward strand.
ATTAGTTCTGTCATTTCATTTTCTGCATTCTTAATATATGTCAGGCTGTATGTCAGGGAGTATTAGCATCAATTTCAGGAGATACATATTCATAGCAAGAATAAGCTGATAATAACAATAACAAAACATAATTAGAGTACAAATTGGGAGGTCTGTAGCTTTATAAACATTATAAACCTAGATTCATGAGGCTTCAGATATTTGTTTAAAATGAAAAATGCATGAAATTTGCTGCAAACCAATTAGTTCTGTGCAGACATGGAGCAGGATTTTCCAGCTTCCAGTTAGTGGAATGGGCCTTGCTCATGTGAACAGGCTGAGAGAAGCTGCTGAATTTATGCAATTGATTTATCTGGTTCCACCTGCCCCAAAGAGCAGAAGTGCTTGCCTGGGCACTAAAGTGCCTTTTAGCTTCTGAGACTGCAGTCAAAAACTTAGTTATTCTTTCCTTCTCATCAAAGTTATATTTGTCCAAGTGCAAAACCCTTTTTTTGTGATTTGCAGCTAGGGTAGTTTTCAAGGGCAAGGCAGCGGCAGAATCTGGTCCTAGCAATATGGCAGCAATAGTTGCATTCCCATATAAAATTAAAATGATAGTGACTTCTGAGCACAGATAAAGCAACACAACATTATATACTTGTTTTATTAAGACAATCTTTCTGAATCCTAACGATGTTGTTTCTATGATCATAGTTAACAAGATTAAGTTCAAGCTACATAAAAACAAATTCTACACAACTGTATAGCATTAAGATGCTGCACTCTTCATATAGTTCAAGCTACAAAGATTGATCTTTATGCATTTGTAATTTTCCATGGCAGCTCTGGATAAAATACTCATTTCCTCCAGATTTATCTCTGCAGGGAATACCTTAGAATTATGGCAGGCACTACATCACAAGTAGCACAACATCTAAGTTAAAGCAAATAGCTTTAATCATAGATTTCCAAAACATGTTCCTCTTTGGACCTGCAAAAAAAAGCTAACATGTAAACAGGCCTAATCAGAGCAACATTTCTAGCAGTAGGATCCTAGAGAAATTAAATCAGAGACACCTCATCAAGGGGATATAATGATGTTTGATAGGACCTCCATCCCTCAACACTTTTTCAGCGATATTACACAATGTGCACATAGTGGGAACAGTTTTATTTAATATACATTAAGACTGACATGACTCATGTTTATTTAGGAATATCTTCTTTTGATGGCTTGCAACTAACTGTTTAAAATCTATGCAGAAAAGTGAGTGGTTTTTTCCAAGAATAAGGAAAGTATTTAAGCCTTAATGACTTTATGCATGTGCCAGTTATTACCTGACTTTCTCATTCAGTCTTGGCCCATTTGCTGTCCTTTGAGTCAAATCTTGTGAAAAGCAACTGCCAGCAACAGAGCTTCTGTTCACAGAACAGGCAATATGCTGGCTACAAAGGAAATGCTGGTTCAAATCTCCTCCCCAATTCCAAATTGGGGCAAATACCTAGGTCTTTCCTGTGGCCTACATAAGCTTACCGGCTCTTCCATGGTGGGATTTTTTGCTTTGCTCTGACCATAGACAGCATCCAGGATATGCAGCCAGCAATATGTGTTGGTGAGATGATTCACTTCAAACAGTGGCACTTTGTGGACTTTGAAAAACTTACCCTTGGAAACTTTCCAGTCAGATCTGAGGCTGGATAAACCTTAGCTCTACTTTATGTTGTCAGAGCACATGTCTGGCAGTCTTTGAGCACGGAGGGGTATGCTGACCCAGCCCTGAAGATTTCACACTTATTTAGGCTCTGGTAGATGTGCCCTGTGTGCAGGTTACCTTTACTCAGTTGAACAGTTCTAGGGAAGTCTCTTCAGGATCTGGAATACTTCATAGCTCATGCTTTAACCTGTAATGGCAGTGCAGGATCTGGTCTTCATCAGCTTTGCTGCTCAGGGGGTTTGACAGATGGATCCATGCCTGTATGTAAGTGGGCTCAGGAGTCCCAGCTCTGCTTCCTCTGCAAGGAGCACACAATGCCTCTGCAGCGCTTTCCTGTCTGCAAGGCATCCACAGTCATCCTGAGAGGACCTGAGACAGCCTGGCCTCCTCCTGGGCTGTTAATTTAATAAGGTTTGGAATTCATATGCTTTGAGGAGAGAGGCAATGTTAGGGAGACCCTTTGGCTGTAAGCACGACTAATGCTGAAGGGCAGTGGTTACAGTCCTCACATTAAGAGTGCTGGGCAGGATCTCTGCTGTAGCCCTGCCTGTTTTCACCTCCACTCAGACTATTCTTGTGCTGTTTGCCTTTGATAATAGAGAGATGACAACGATCTCATTGACAACATGCTTTGTGAGCTGATGTTGTTATATAAAAGTCAGCTAATATTTATTTTTACAGGAAGAAAAGGTTTGTGTATACAAGGACTACAGGGCATCAAATAAAATTAGTACGGACCAGTTTAAACCAAACAGAATTGTCCTGTGGAACAGCTCATGGTTGAGTTGTAGAACACTTGGCCATAGGGTGCAACAGACCCTAAAGTTCTCAAAGTTTGAAAAGGAATTGGACACATTACTGGAAGAAACTCCATTTAAGGTTAAGTATTAAAGGCACTATCTCCACTTTAGGAAGCCCTTAAAACAGGTAACACCCAGGTTAGGAGATGATGCTGGGCCAGAGTTGCTATGTGCCTCCCTTAATTCTTCTTTGGACATAAGCTATTAACATATGACTGGAGGCAGGTGCTGGGCTACACATACCTTTTATCTAACTCAGTATGGGTTTTCTTACGTTTTTATGTATTCTTATGACCACTGATTTCCAAAACAAAATTGCAGGGCAGAAAAACCTGTCATGTTGTCAAAACAAGGAAAAATTTGGAGAAAGGGAAAAAAAATCCCTATAAGAACACTCAGCCTCTATGTTTTCTCACAATTTATGAAACTGTGAGTGAAAGAACAACCAGATGTTGTGAAATCATAGAATCATAGAATGGTTTGGCTTGGAAAGGACCTCAAAGATCATCAAGTTCCAACCCCCCCCTACCACAGGCAGGGACACCTTCCACTAGACCACGTTGCTCAAAGCCTCATCCAGCCTGGCCTTGAACACCTCCAGGGATGGGACATCCACAGCTTCTCTGCAACCTGTTCCAGTGCCTCACCACCCTCACAGTGAAAAATTTCTTCCTAATGTCTAGTCTAAATTTACCCTCTTTTAGCTTATATCCGTTACCCCTTGCTCTCTCACTACACTCCCTGATGCAGAGTGCCTCCCCATCTCTCCTGTAGCCCCCTTCAGGCACTGGAAGGCTGCTATTAAGTCTCCTCGGAGCCTTCTCTTCTCCAGGCTGAACAACCCCAACTCTCTCAGCCTGTCCTCATAGGGGAGGTGCTCCACAATAGACAACAAGCACCGGAGTTGCGTGCTTGCTTCTTCAAGCTCCCAATATAATCAAAAGTGTTTTCATCAGCCTGCTAGCCAGGACTCTTAATGTACATAGCAGACTACTTAAATTGTAACTAGCAGGTTGCTGAGGTAGCAGCCAGACTCATCCCCTCATTGATGGAAAGACCTGTACCGCAGCGTTCATCTAACATAAAAGCAGATTCTGAATAACTGTTATGTTAGGCTTGACATTGTGGCTGTTTGTCTGCGGGCAACGTGAGAGGAAGGAAGAGATTTCAAAACTTTTTGTAGCAGTGGGAAGGAAGATCCTTATGGGACAGTAAATACTGGATGAAGGAAATGTAGGTTCATCAATACAATTCTGAAGAAACAGGCTTGCTTCATTCTGCAGCTGTTCTTTAGCTGTATTATTCGTTGTTTGTAACAACTGCTAGATACCCTTGAAAATGTTTATGAGTTCTGGATGATTCATGATTCCTTGGTGTAGGTGATTTTTTTCATCAAACAGTTCTTAACTAAACTCTAGTGTTTGCTGTTCATTAATTCGGTATTTTCTATTTATTGTTTTGTCATCTTTTGTTTGAAAAGTTTCATACGTTTAATTGGGAAGCACAAATATTGTATGATAACTTAAGACTAATTATGATCCATGAAAAGCAAGCAGACAAATGAAACAGTTTGCTGACATCAAAAATAGTATGTCCAACCTAGCTGGCAAACACCTTCCATTAAGGAATATGTTAATAGAAATTTGTTCTTGGTCATAAACAGTTTAAAGGAAAAAATAAATTGATTCCCAGTCAATATACATTCACTCAGTTTTAATTAAATATGTTTATGGAATTACTTTCTCGTTAGATTCCCTGGAAGATGGTTTTTGTGAAAGACATGTCTAAAATAAAAGCAGCTTTATATTTGAGCGCATTGCCCTGCACAGTGCAGTTTCAAGCACAAATGAACGAGACTTGCATGAGGCTCAGAGCCTCTTTTTCTTGTTATAAGGATGAAGCACAAATGCCAGGTGGAATTTTGTTTTGCTTTGCCTTAATTATGAGCCATGTTACGTAGCTGAAGAATGGACCCAAGAGGAAAAGCTCGAAGCTTAAAATGATTTATAGATAAGATTTCTACATAAATATTTTTCTCACAAAGCAGAATACATCTGAGTCTTCCCTCATAATTCCCTTAAAAGCTTGGTTTATCTTTATGCTAGGTCTGCTCCAAATGGTGGGATCAAGGGAAAGGGGGGAATATAGTCGTTATATTTTGTACAAAGTTTATTAGGGCCATGCTCAAGGCTTTTATGTGCAGAACACTACAAATGCTGGCATACAGCATATCCTATCTGAAACCACAGTAAGTTCACCATACAGTCTCACTGTCTCCTTGATGTGATCCCACCATGTGCTACTCCAGCAAATTCCCATCTGCCTTTCTATATTAGTTTTGACCTTTCGCAGATGGGCTATTGTTTCCATTTGTGTTCCTTTGTACTCTACAACCACAGTGACAGTGACAGGATTTTGGTTCCTTATCCAGAGCACTGACATGCAATATAAATAACACTTTGCCACAGCTGTATATTTTCCCTTCCTTCCCTTCTGGCCTCCCAAACCAGCATGTAGCAAGATCTCACTTTCCCAAAACAGGCCAAGCTTCAGAAATCCCTGAATGTGAAGCATCGTAAGAGGGTACTTCTGAGGCTATCACTAGAATGATGCTCAAGTGAAGTCACAGACAGAAAGCGATGCAGTGCCAGATTTTGAACAAATTGCTGAACGACTTACAAGAAAAAAATTATACAAGTTCTACCTCCAGCAATGCACGAGAGTCAAATGACCTCAGGGTGCATTGACTCTGATGACTGACTTTCCTCTCTGCTGCACAGCACCAAGCTGATGAAGTACCAAGGACATCTAAAACAGTTTATGTTCTAGGTCCTTCAGCCCTGTGATTAATCATCTCTAGACTTCCATGCACACTCAGTTAGCAGCACTGTGGGAGGTGCTGGTAAGCACCTTTTGTCTTTTTTTCCCCCTTTGGTGATGAATGCTACAAAATTCTTTGACTTTCAATGTATTTCTGCCAGGTAAGAAAAATGGTAATGAGAAGTTGAATCTTTCCTTCAGTGATGAATCAGTTTTTCTGGGCATATTTAGATCTGTTTTCTCTACTACATCTTTCATCTAGAGACTACCTCTGTTGTCTAGTAGAAAATAAGGCTGCATGTCACCTTGGGAATGTTTTTCAGAAAGGAAATTATCTTTTACAGATGTGTGCTTTAGTTTTGCTGTGACAAAGTGGTGAAGCACAAGCACTGGTCAACAGGCACAGAGACCACAAATCTAGCTGCAACATGCTTGTCTCCAAATTTAGAGGCTTCTGAATAGTGAAGAAAACACCACAACTACCACTGACTCTCACTTATGCTGATAGTCCTCTGAATTGCTGGGATCCCAGTGGTGATGGAGATGTAACTGCAGTCAGAAGTAAGAGGTTTGTGGAAAGAGAAGAGGTAGAAAAACGTAGCACTTGGCAATGTGATAAGGTAGCAGAGTAAAATAATACTTTTGGGGAGATATCTACTCAAGTGGGATCTCCTAGGGGTCAACAGTCTTGCTCAGCAATGACGCAGGAAGACGAAGGGGGATGTGAAGAGGTCAGACTTCCCAATGAGCTGCTAGACCAAGCAATGATTGGTCAACAGGAATTTACTGAATAATGTTTTTGTCTGCTTGTGCAAACTCCTTCTCTCTTCCAGCAACACAAAGGTGGCAGCAGTGCCAAAAAGGGAAACCTGGAATCCAAGAGTGACCATCACCAGGGCATCTGCCATTCTCTTTGCATAGGGAATACAGACACACTCAGAGATTAAGAGTAGGAAGTTAAATACAGTATTAAGTACAACTCTCTAGGGAAAGTACAGCAGAGTAACATTTCAGAGGGTTCAATTTGAAGCATTGTATGAGAAAATACAACTTGAAAAATAGGCTATCCACCCACTGCACGATGATTTTAATGCTACCTTTATTTCTCAAAGCTCTTGCAGCTAGGGTCAGTGTAACTGTATAAAGGAAAACAAATCTAGAGACATAGTTTTTTGTCATTCTAACTGAGTTTATCGGATATTTTATGTATGTGTGTACAGACCCACATTCAGATTGAACTCCAATGGCAAAAAGGAAACTAAAAGGTATGTTAATCTTGCATATTTTAATTATTATTTTAGTGGCTCACATTGGCAATCATGTCTTAATAATTCAGTAAGTCTCAATTTAGTAGTTCAGCCTTAAATCTTGGGCAGTTAGTGGGGATTTTAATAAAATTCATCAATTTAGTCATTATATGAGAACTGAGATAAGCAAATTAAGATTTACCAGAGATCAGATATAAAATTAGAGAAAGGATAATTTTTGATGGGCCATGACCTCAGCAGCTAGGGTTTGTCATTTCTCTGTGAAATCAGATGAACAGATAATGAGGCAATTACCTTGTGAACTTTGAAATGATAAACAAACAGTAATGCTGCAGGACAGGCAAAGTTATTTCCAGCATCTGGAGAACCTGATGCAATTTATCTCTAAACTCCACATTTACTGTTTAAATCTGCATATATTAGTATAAATAAGAGTAACTAAATGCAAGCATTTTTTTCTCCCAAAGGCATGCACATTTCTCAGTGACACAAATACAAATAAATAAACCTATTTATCACAGATTACCAACCACAAGTCAACAAAACTACCTTATGATTTATGTATTGAATTCAGGTGCTCAAGTAATTAACTTTTATCATATTTATCCCAGTGATATCTGAGATAAGATACACCTTGTGTTTTGCTTAGCCTTCAATGAAATTACTGCTTTTCTTTGGCAGGAAATTAAGAGCATCAGAAAGAGCTGAAAGTCTTTGTACAGTGGCTTTGTGAATCTGAAGTCTGTCTGCCTTTACCTCAGGCACAAATGTGTGGTCAGCAGATTCATTCTGAGCTTGACTCACTGAAATCTAAGGCGTGAGAATGATGCTCTTGTAAAGCTCTGACTGACAGGACAGCTGGCAAAGGCTGCTGTTCCACTCTGGAGGGCAAGAGAAAGATGGTCAGTCACTGCTGCAAAGGACAGGATAGGCAAGTAAACAGGATTTTATCCTGTGGTGATTTGAGTAATATAGACTTCATGCACTTCTTACTCTGTGCAGCATGTGATTTAGATTGTTGCCAGTTTTAGACACAATTTCTTTTCAAGGAGAAGATTATTCTGGTTGTCTCTGCAGGCATGTGGGCACCTTCTGAGTATCTGGAAGCCCCCTACTATAGATGCTTGGTTTTATATCTATATATATAACAATTATTATATACATATCTTTAGTGCATTATACACATATTTAAAGAAGTGTTATCTTTCAGTAGATGATTATGATAACTATTCCTCCAGACAGGCAGTAACACATTTGCGGGATCATGATGCTATTTGTTGCCTGGTTCACTCAACTCTGGAGCTACTGTAAAGGTGGAAAGAATTGCAATACCAAAGAGGTAAAAAGTAGTGTTATATAAAACCAGACTATACTCTATAACCCTATTTTAAAATACAAAGAGGTCAATGATAGCAGGTTATTTTTTGATTGGGAAAGGTGAGTAGGGTAGGGAGGATAAGAGACAGCATTGGAAGTAGAGGAAAAACCTTTATTTGCCTGTTCAAAAACTTATTCTCACATATTATGAGCAAAGCAAAACTGAAACTCAAAATATAGGCAGACCAAACCAGAATCTCCTCCTCTGAACCCCTTCAGACTTTGAGGAGATGGACAATCTGAAACTTCATTAGCCTGTTTTTTTCCCTAAGAAAACCACAAATGAGGAGGGACAGCAAAGTCAGCATTGAAGAGCTTAGTTGGGGTGTTTGCTCATTGTGCCCATGTTACTCTTGGAGTCAGTGGGCTGATACAGATGTCAAAATAAAGTAGTACAGAGATTAACTAGGTCCAGTTTCTATACCTGGTTTGGAATCTGTTTTAAGATTATGCACAGGTGTAAATCGGGAATAATTTCACACAAGTACAGCTGTACGAATGCATAGATTCTAGTATTAGAGATCAAAACCAGTCATTTTCTGTGGGCTTCAACTTCATCAGAGAAGCCTTTGCATTTCCGTGCTGCTGCTTCTATTTGCCTTCCCCAGTAAGGAAATAATTTAGCACCAAATTCACCTTTAGGCACGTCTTTACCTTCAGAGTGGCTTTGCTGAACAGAAACCCTGGTCAGTGGAATCAGATTAGGAAAAGCCAAAGATCTGTGGAATTTTGGAGCAGGATCCAAAACCCTTGGTTTGAGTAAGGCTACATTGGGAATGTCAGGGTTATCAGCTGTCAAGTTTCCACCAAATGA